>JACEIK010007958.1:0-13685 GCA_018107945.1 Datura stramonium
ATTGTTGTCTCACATAGTTGAAAATGCGATGTTCATGGTCTCTCAAGCCTCTAAACACGACAAACTAGCCTCACAACTACATCGTTGAGCGGGGATGTGATAACCTAGTTCATGGGAAATTCAACTACATGGATGTCTTTTACAGGGTTTATGCTCTTGATTAGGGACTTTCGTACCTCTAATCATTTGATCCAACTTAGCTTCACAACTACTTCTACGAGTGGTGGAGTGATAATTCTAAGCCGGTGTCTTTCTCTCATCTCGTTTTAGCAACCAAGCAAGGCAATTTAGGTATATTTTCTATCCTAACCGCGAATCATATCTAAAGATAAGAACTTGCTCCCTGTATTCCTATGTTCTAGCCTAGGGTTACTCTTTCAAGATTAAACCTAAGATTAACGATTTGTTTTCATGTTAATCAACCATAAAAACAACAATAATGAAGAATGTAAGGTAAAACAACAATTAACAACTCAAACCAAAATGAATTCATGCAATTACAATCATATCACATGGCCTCAACCCTAGAGGAAGGGTTTTATCCACTCATATTCGTACAAATACTCAAAAACATCGTTAAAGTAGCGTACTTACAAGAATAGGTGAAAGATAATGTAAAATTGGTGAACCCTAGGTGAGTTCTTTACTTCTCCCTTCGCTCCTCTACGGTTTTCAGAAAATATTTCGTGACCAATGATTTTAGAAGCTAAGGGTTTAGTTTATAGTAAATCAAGAATTTGCAATTTTTGGCCTATCATGGAATGGCTCCATGGCACAGAGTTAAATGCACCAATTTACCTCCGTGACACGTAGGTAACGCGGCATCTTAGTGGAAAGTGCACTTGAAACTTGCTTGGCCGAGACATAGCACGACAGCGGCGTGGCACGATGCTTGTCCTGTGCGATGGCCAGCGTGACATGGCCGCTGTTGCGCAGCAGTGACTGGCATGGCACGGAGACTGGCGCGCAGGCGCCTTGGAAGGAAGCATTTCGCGCGCATGGCCTTGGCGTGGCACGTCGCTTGGCGCGGCACACGCACAGCGTGGCCCGCTGCCTGCCGCGGCCAGCCTTTCCATAGCATGTTTTCTTGCCATCTGTTGCATTTCACTTCCAACTCCATTCATTCACCTCACCCATCATTATTTAGTCCCTCCTATGCATTTTACACCTACAAGACAAGGACTAATCATGTTGGTTAGTTCATACCCAAATTTACATAAAATCACATAAGAATATAAGTGTATAATTAGACCAACATGACTAAATTAAGTTATAAAATAGTACTTGGGAAAGAAATTATGCCCAAGATCACTCCTCCTTATATTCGGCCTCACCTGAATCCTCTCTAGATTGGGCCTCAGCGGGACTTTGTGTCATCTCCTTCTTAGATTGGGGAGCTATTAACAAAGCAGCTGAGGTAGCTACAACCTGAGACTTAGCCTATGCCCTTGTGGTTCGTGGCTCATCAATTATGTCGGTATCCACTTCGTACTCCTCCACCGAACCACTAGAAGAGTCTGCATACTGCTCAGATGTGAAGGCTTCATCTCCTAAAGCCCTCCGGGCTGCAATCTCATCTCTGGCCGTAATATCCTTAGCATTCTTATTAGTCTGTCCTTTACATGACATTGTAACTTTGGAGAAGGAATCAGTGGATGTGATATCATAGATTGAAAGAAAGACAGAGTATCTGCAATATCTTATTTCGGTTTATCAGTATGAGCCATAACAAGGTGGTACACTCCTTTCTGGGACTTGTAGTATCTTCTTTCACAGCTATGACTTATACTAGGGTTGTATTATTTGTACTGATGGTCGTATCATTAACTTTTGAGAATTTGTGACTTCTTATGTTTTGGTACGAATTGTTATTATGATTCATGGTGTGATCGTACGAGTCGAACCATGGGTCGTACTTTTGATTCAGACTGTGACCCTTTTTGGTACTGTTGTACGACTACTTGGTACGACTCATGGTGTGATACCAGGGTTTTTACCAAGTCCCATACCATCAATTTCAAACTTTAATGATTTTGGGATAGTCCTAACGAATCATCCTACGAGTCGTAGTAGGATAACATGCATTGTAGGATAACTCGTGATGCCTTTCCTCACCCCATGCATTAACATGTACGTAAAATGTAATTTCAAGGCGCTACTCACACATCACCACCTTTTTATTCACAAAAACACATAGTTTCACTATGATGAGTTGGTAATTTACCAATTCATTAGGATTTTAAACATAAGCTTTTGCTTAGTTTTCAAGTCATTTGAGAGCATATCATCCTCTTTCTCTTTAGTTTTTGTAGGTATTTAATTTAAGGAGAGAAAGCAAGAAATTGGATAAAAGCATGGAATCAAAGAAGAGGAGTAGAGCTTTATCGGCTGGGACCGGTACTCCACCAAGTGGAACCGATAAAATGCCGGTCGAAATGCAAGAGCTTATTGGACAGTAGTGGAAGGTGCACCGGCGGGATGTGGGTTAGCACCTGTGAACCACTGGCGTCAACGCTGGCTAGACCCAAAGTTACTACCCCCAAGTGCGAAGCAGTGCGTTCAGTGGATGGGCACCAGCATAATGCAAGTTACGCCGCCTTCAAGAGGGAAAAATCATCCAACAAGGAATTTGAAGAGCATTTTTTAAACTATTTCTGTACATTCTCTAAAAAGTATCAGTTATTCCATTCCATATTTGGAGAGTTAGAGAGAGAAATCTTGAATAGTTTTTTGTCTTCTTCTTCTTCAAGTTATAAACCACCATTGAAGACCTTTATGCAGTTGTTTATCAATATGCTTTTATATCAATCATCTATAAGTAGCTAGATATTTTCTAGGGGTGTGTGCATGATTAGGGAGAGATTATATTGGGTATGGCTATTTTAATCTTGTGATTACTCATTTTGTATAAGTATGTTATTTTCTCCCGAATTATAACTAAATTAGCCATAGTTGCAAATGTGGGTTATGTATACATATTCCATTTTTGCTTGACAAAGAGAAATTTAATATGGGTGAGAAAGCAATGGTAGGAAATTGGGTCTTGAGTGTATGGTGTTGGGCTAGAGATAGCCAACACCCATAATCATGCACCCATTAGAGTTTGAGGCTAGAAGTATCTCAAATATTGCCTAAGCTATAGTGGATTAATTGATTGTCACGACCCAAACAAACACCCGGATCGTAGACACGGGATAAGGGACCCCGAAGGACCCCAAGTCGACCCATGGCTCATGCATACAACTAATATCATTCAATACATGGAACGATAATCATAAAAACATAGCAGAAACATAATTATAACTAACATCATGAAATATCGAACATATACACAACTGAGCACTACATACTTGTCTGAAAGCCAATACTACATAAGATGGGTTGATGGGACAACATTCCCAAATAACCCGACCAATACTGAAACATAATCAACATGGGATTCTATCAAATGGCTCTTGGAACATGAGGACTCACCAACAAGCTGATAACGTAAGCTGTGATGGACTAAGGATGAGGATGAGTCTGAGATCAAGACCCTGTATCATGAAATAATACAACATAGAAAGTATGCGGTAAGTACGTTAATTGTACTGAATATGCAAGGTAAGTAAACCAGATATTTTAGAAGTAAAGTAGACTCATAAATAGACATAGGAGAAGGACACCATGCTTGCATCAAAATCTTCATGATAAAACATAGGGCTCAAGACTTTCAATCATTCATAATCATTCATTAACATAATCGTAAGTAACTTTCTCAAAATATAACTTGAGACAATAACATAAACATGACAATGCATAAAAATGCAGAACAATGGGAGGACTCATCATAACCGACACCATCATGGTAGAGCCTTTCATGATGCTCCAACTATCTTACTCAAGTGGGCAGAGCCGACCCTGGCTTGCCAGGAGAGGGTCGTGCATTAGGCATGATATCACATTTGAGGGGATCGGTATCAACACAATATATATAACATTAGAACCCACGGTTAAACGTGGTTATGAGACACCGCTGTAGTCCTTTGAATGCTGGGCTGCTCGGTGCTAGACACGACTCTCAAAAACATGCATATAGGCTCATCAATAAATCAATAACATCATGAATTAAGATTCAATGGCTAAAATATAACATTTATCATCATTGATCCCCTTTATAACATGCTTAGCCAAGAATAAAAGCCTTTTTATTGGCCAACATCATAAATCGATAAATTATGTAATTTGTTTCATAAATCGTAAATCATTCTTCAATATGTGGGCATTGACCATTACTTCATCATACCCAATTCTTCCAAAATATGCTCATAAACATGGTAACTATAAAATCATAGTTTTCCATCATCAATAAACTCAAATTATAGAGTATTCATCATAAATCATAACTTCCATGAATTTTCATCGAATGGGCAATTTGGATTTAAAAGCTTGAAACATGATTAAAAGAAAATAATGATAAAACCTGCCCATCATTCATAACACAATAATTAAAACTCCATTAAATCATACCCATAAAGAGAAATCACATTTTCATGCATTTGAGTAAAACCTCATAGACTTGAATAGGAGGATTCATGATTTAAATCGAAATTGGGCATGGGAGAGGAAGAATTCCACCAATTTTAAAACCCTACATACCTGAGAATGAATGAACTCAAGGTTCCTTGAACACCCACAAAGAATTGATGAAAAATTGCGGAAGAAGGCCTTGAATCTCCCAAAAACCTCTGTAAGATTTGCATTAGAATGGGCATGCATAAATGTCTTAACCCATCTTATCTTACTCAAAAAGATATCACAAACGACGTAGTTTAAGGGTCTAAAGCGTAGAAAAGTCAAAATTTCCCTTAAAATTAAATCCTTGAAAACTATCTCGGACGGACCAACGACCGACCCAACGGGTCGTGATGACATACCACGACTCATGGAATCGATTCATTGAGTCCACTGTTTCATCTACCACCTCAGATCCTTCCCACGACTCATCAAGGCGAGTCATGAGTTCAAGGGACTAATCGTTGGATCAACTGTCATCAACTCCTTGACGAAATATATCTTTCCTTCCCACGAGCCTCATCACGACTCGTGGTGACTTCCAACGAGTCGTAGTTTCCATCCATTTCCTGCCCTTGAACCTTCCACCTAGGAACGAAGTCTTGAAACAACGGGTCGTCCCTCTTAACCACGAATCATGGTATGCCCTGTTGCTTCCTCCTTAGCCTAGTCCAAACCTCCCCACGACTGGTGACAATGACCCGTTGTTCCTGACAATGGGTAATTGCACCGTCCGTTGTCTCCACTATTTCCCTGACTTCCCAAACCACACCAGCTTGTGATGACTCGTTGTACCCTACCACGAGTTGTAGGGTCATCCGTTCTGTGATATTTTTGTCAGTTTTCTACACTTTCCAAATTTAACTCCCGAGTCTATTCTTAGGCCTTTCCGGGGTAATACAATATCTTCCCCCGGGAAACATTCGTCCTCGAATGTAGCAAACAAATAGCAAATAGAAACATACAATTTATCATGGCTATATGCTGATCATTTTAACCGAAATTTCATGGAATGACTACCTCCGAATCAAACCATAAGGCTGAACTAATCTCATACTTCACATTCACATTCATGCACATAAAAGAAACCTTCTCACATGAACCAAACATGGAAACTAAATAGAGTAATAGGGTAAAATTGATACCTCAAGTCGGCACCGAGCCGGTAGAGAACAAATGTGGATATTTAGCCATCATGTCCGCTTCGTCTTCCCACGTAGCTCCCTCAACATGTTGATTTCTCCATGAAACTTTAACCGAAGCTACTTCTTTGTTTCTCAACTTATGAACCTGATGATCTAATATTTCAATGGGGATTTCTTCATAACTGAGGCTGTCTTTCACCCCAATGCTGTCTCCGGAACTACCAAGGCTGGATCACCCAAACACTTCTTCAAAAGTGATGCATGGAAGACAGGATGAACTGAGGAAAATTCCAAGGGAAAGTGTAACTCATATTCTACCTTGCCAACTCTTCTCATAACTCAGTAAGGACCAATATAGCGGGGACTGGGTTTACCCTTCTTTCCGAACCGCATGACTCCCTTCATGGGAGATACCTTTAGAACTACCCAGTTATCCACATCACACTCCAAATCCCTTCATATCTCATCAACATATGATTTTTGACGACTCTGAGAGATTATTAACCGGTCCCTTATCATCTGAACCTTTACCATTGCCTCGTGAACCGAATCTAGTCCTATCATAACTACCTCACCAACCTCAAACCATCCGATGGGAGATCTATAGCTTCGAATGGTCCCATCTGGATGCTAGAGTGGTAACTGTTATTATAAGCAAACTCAATCAAGGGCAAATGATCATCCCAACTACCTTTGAAATCCATAACAAATGCCCTCAAGAAATACTCAAGGGTCTGAATGGTTCATTCTTCTTGGCCGTCTGTTTGCGGATGGAAGGCTGTACTGACCTTTCTTGCATCGCAAATCCTTTTTGACAAGAATGCTAGAATTGTGAGGTAAACTGAGTACCTCGGTATGAAATAATAGACAAGGGCACTCCATGAAGTCGAATCAATACCTGAATATACAACTTAGCATAATCATCCGCCGAATCCGTTGTCTTGACCGATAGAAAATGTTCAGCCTTGGTTAACCTGTCAACCACCACCCAAATGGAGTCGTATTTCCGGTGGGTATGGGGTACCTGTAACGAAATCCATGTTTATTTCCTCCAACTTTAAAGTGGGAATGCTAATATCCTAGAGTACACCTCCCGACCTTTAATGCTCGACTTTCACTTGCTGACTGTTTGGACATTTCGCTATGAACTCCGCAATATCCTTCTTCATACCATCCCACCAATAGATTTCTCACATGTCACAATACATCTTCGTGGATCCGGGATGGATAGAATATCTAATACCACGTGCCTCATGTAATATCCGAACTCTCAAATCGTCAACGTTCGGAACACATAGTCGGCCCTAGTATCATAGCACACCATATCCCCCTTGGGAGAAAACCTCCACCTTATGACTTCGCACCTCCTCCTTCAGCTTCCTCAAAATTGGATCTTCATCTTTCCTGGATTTAACATCAACCACGAATGACGATTTTGACCCATTATGTACAACAACAACGCCATCGGTCGAGTCGATCAATCTAACTCCCAGCCTTGCAAGTCGGTGGACATCCTTCACCAACTCCCTCTTTCCCTCACCCACGCTATATCAACACACATCCCAGTCCGACTCTTGAAGCATCACAATACACTACAAAGCCATCAGTGCCCTCAGGTAAAGTAAATACTGGTGCTGAAGTGAGTCGGGTCTTTAACACTTGCAAATCTTTCTCACAAGCCTTCGACCATTGGAACTTCACCTTTTTTTGAGTCAACCTGCTCAATGGGTCTGCAATTGATGAAAAGCCCTCAACAAATCTTCAGTAGTAGCCTGCTAATCCTAAGAAGCTCTGAATCTCTCAAGGGTTCACCGGTCTGGGCCAATTCTTCACCACCTCCATCTTCTGGGAATATACCCTTATACCTTCGCTTGGCACCACGTGACCCATAAATGCCACCGAGTCTAGCCAGAATTCGCACTTGCTAAACATTGCATACAATTGATGATCCTTGAGGGTCCACAATACTATTCTCAAATGAGTAGCATGATCCTCCTCGCTCCAGGAGTATATAAGAATGTCGTCGATGAACATGATCATGAATATATGCAAATATTGGCACAGAACTACTGCCCATCAACTCTAAAGCTAGCTCATTAGGGAACTAAAACCTAAAGATCCTAGTTATGTAGTTGATTGACGCATAACCTGAATGTAGCCAATCCATGCCAAGAATGAGGTCAAAGTCAACCACGTCTAACTCTATAAGATCAACTGGAATGAATTTATTGAATATTGAGACTAGGCAGTCCCTATACGCCCGTCTAGCTCTAACTGACATGCAAACAGGGGTGAAGACTAAGAATGGTTCTGAGAGGACCTCTGGACTAATATCAAACTGGACTACTACATAGGGAGTCACAGATGAAAGTGTGGCTCCTGGATCTAGTAGGGCATACTCGTCAAGATGACAAAGGCGTAACATACATGTGACCGCATCAGGTGGAAAGCGATGACTAAGCTTTCCACACCCAAAAATAAAACCCTCTCGACCCTGAAGACACTCTCCTGGATGGTTTTTTCTACATTTAGGGCAAGTTGGGTAGCTGTAGTGGTTTCTTGAATTATGACTCTGAGATTGTGAACAGATGCTCCACCCCTCCGATCTTACGGGACCGGAAGGTAGGGTATCTGGCTGAAGTGGGTGTTGGAGCCCTCTACTACGGCTGTTGTGCGCCAAAATCTGACTGGCCAGATGTTGCCCGCTTGTTCTGTCGCTTCAAATATTGTAATTTTTCTTCCCCAATTTGCTGAGCATGGACTATGAGGGTTCAAAGATCGATTTCCTCAATAAGCATTGCAGTCCTGCACTACTTGATGACCCAGTTTGATAGTCCGTTAACAAATTTCAACATATGAGCCCTTGGCATTGCTACCATCTCCAGAGAATATTTAGGCAACCCTTCGAACTCCAATGCATACTCTTCCACCGTCCAATTTCCTTGTTTCTGATTCATGAATTCAACCACTTTTGCCTCCCTGAGCTCCCGGGGGAAGAATTTGTCTAGGAAGGCTGTAGTGAACACCTCCCATTCCACCGGGCCTGCTCCTGTTTGTCTCCCCTCATTCCATGGTTCATACCAGATCAAGGCTACCCCTTTTAGCAGGTAGGCAGCCAGGTCGGCACTCTCCGAGAAGCTGACATCCATAATTCGGGTGATATTTCTAACCTCATCCACGAACTCATGTGGGTCCTCTCCCACCTTAGATCCATGGAAAACTAGAGGGTTCATCCAAGTGAAGTCCCAAACTCGGGCAACTGCTATGGAACCATTATTGTTGACAGGAACCACCTATTGGTTCACTTGATTAGCAACTGTCTGTCCGAGCAGCTGGATGGCTGCCCTATACTCTGCAGAGGACACTGAGTCATCCTGAAGGGCTACTGAAGCTGGTGGGGCAGGTCGGTGAGCGTTACCGTCCCTTCTTCCGTTACCACATCGTGGAGGCATAATTTCACTAAAATGAAACAGAACGCGAGTTAGGAGAACAATTCTGGAATTGAATTGCAATGCATGATAATGAGTTTGAACGAAAGGGGTTTTTCCTAATAATATTCGTAGCCTTCCCATCATAAGTGTGGTGCGCTTCACACCCAAGAAAAGGACTTTACTTGAGAAGGCTTTCAGACATCCAGGAATACTCTAAACCTAGGGCTCTGATACCAAGTTTGTCAAGCCCTAAGTCTATACCCTAGATGAGACACGGTACTTGAAGTTACAAGTAACCCCAAGTCAACCCATGGTCTATCATAACACTAGAACTCTGTGTAAAAACATAGCGGAAGCTTTAAAATAATAACATAAAACATATTTAAAGAAGAGCTAAGTCATAAGTTTTATACAACAAAAACAAACGTATAAATCTAAAAACTCTGTCATGTCTATAAGCCATCTATCTGATGAGTTTCCGGGACAAGCCCCCAGCTAACTCTAAATTTAACTGAAAAAAATACAACTGAATAGAAATAATCCTTGTCCTCGAAAGATGAGGACTCACCAATAATGCAGCTGAAAACTTCTGAGCAAGATCTTCTAACGGTTCTAGGACTGAGAACCTGCAGCTGTATCATAAAACAATACTACATAAAAGGTATGCATTAGTACTTTGAATGTATTAAGTAGGAGAAACCAAAACACGGATAAAATAACTGAATTGGAAAGACATGCAATGACTAACTTGAATACTGAAACTGAATAACTGAACATGCTGAAATGGTCAAAATGACCCTGTCCGATGGTCGAAGACATGCCCTAAATCTGAGATACTAATCAGAAGTACTGTACCAGACTAATATAAACATAGTAGTCTGGAACTGTTCTAATTGAGCTAATCTGAGATTGAACTGAACTGAGTAGTAGGAGAGTCTATAACCGACATATAACCACGTGAGCTAGACGTGGAGCTCGATGTATACACCCCTTCGATGGGACCCAATATACCTTTCCAGGGGTATAAAGGCATGAACTGAGTGATCATTGGTCTGGGGAGATGAGACCAATAAAATATATCCTATGGTTGCAACATAGTTCTAGGAACCTGGGTGCACTGGAACCCCGTCCGCGCGGTGGTAAGTCCTACTCCTACTGGATAGTCCTAGACTAACTACTGAGCTGATAGCTCAAAACTGGGGCCCAAGACTAGGTCGTAGATACCTATCTGAAGTACCCTGATATTCTTATCGAACTGAATTCTATAACTGGTGTTCTAAGACTGGTCAGAGCTGCTTATTTTGAATCGTGATAACTGTCTAAAGAACAAACTGTATTCTAAAGCTGGGGTCTTAAGGCTAGTCAGAGCTGCTTATCTGGAAGTGTCATGAACGCCTAAAGAACCACTAAAATATGATACTGAGTCCAGTTCTAATATCTCGGAGGTATCACAAACACCTCAAGGATTAACTATAGTCAAACTGATCATCTGACATTTCTGTATTATACCAGATATGCTAGTAATTGACTGAGACTAGACTAACAAACATCTGACTGAATTCTCAACATTTTCTAGTAATATGGGAAACCCAAAATATAAATAAAGCCACAAGGAATAACTAGTCCAACAGGAAAAATTCTAATTTATTGAATTCAAAGCTAGGGGTAAAACTATTCTTACAAGAATGAGTATTAACATGATAACTACGTAGTGAAAATATGACTACAATCAACATAGACTATATTCCACATGATATAAATGAAGTCTGACATATAATTTATTCACATTCGAAAGTTCAGGGCTAGAACTGATAGAGAAGATAGAGGAGATTTTTTTGGGCACACAAGGGAAGAACTTTTCCCTTGTTGAATTTCCACATACCTAGTGATGGAAATCCCTGAGAGAATCATTTGAAAATTGGAGGATTATTCTCTTGCCCTAACTTCTGCTCGAGTCTTTCTTAGAGAAATTTTACGTTCTAACCATTGAGGGGATATGAGAAAAGAAATAAACCATCGGTTACCTCCTCGAAAGCCCCTGAGTAAAACCCAAACCAACTAGCATGAAGCATACATTATAATAGTGGTTTATCATATGCAACACAATTTCATCAAGCACATATGAAAGCTTCACAATCAAGATCACACAACCTCTATGAATGACTCATCTGTTCAACACAAAGAGCCAACATGATTAAATGTGATGCATGCAACAAGTAGTACACCAAATTAGACCTCCTGTGCCACTCACTTTTAGTGATGTTCCTCTCTCAAATTCATCAATGTAAAGACCTGGAACATAATAAGTAAGGCACACTCATGCTCACAAATGATGTAATGCACATATGTAACATATCATAGACTTTCCCTTTGTGTATGTTAAGACTACCTAATTTCTTCAATAGATTAACATCCCAAGGGCTTATCTTGATCATAATTTCGGTAAAGGGATGGGTAGGATTGATATTTGGTTTTATAGTGACTACCACCCTAAGCACTTTTAAGACATATTTCACTTTTCTTGTCCACCTCCTCTTTCCTTGTTTGTTCACCTTTCATCTACTCACCCTTGTCTTTTCTTTTCATGCCCCACTTTTCATTACTTTACTTCTAGTTTCCTACTCTTAGAATAACTAAGAATTTTCCAATTAAAGCTCTTTTTATCAATTTCCTAGCAACAAGTAGACAACACAATTTTATGGGCACCCCTTCTTCTCAATTTACTTTTCTTACCACAAAATTTTCTTTTCTCCTTATAGTATACTTTGGTGGACCTTAACTTTCAAGCTTCAAAGTATCTAAGAATACTTTGGATAAAAAATCTGAAGTCTAAAAAAAATTGGATTAAGCTATTTTCATGGCTAAGAAAGAATATGATTTTAGGCTCAAATGGGGTTAACTAGGAAGAATGATTAGGAGGGTAAACAAATATAGGAAAAACATGGCTTATATAAAGAAATTCCTTGATCATCTCTCATCTCCCTACACACAAGTTATCCTACATACACTAAGACAAGTTCTAGATGCTAAAATATATAAACATAAAGTAATTCAACTCACCTTTCATTGCAAAAAGAATCTAATCGGTTTCTATAACTACACATTTACACAATCATATTGAATGACAAGTTTATTCATAACTGAGCCCTAAGGATATTTTTGGTTAAATTAAAGAGATATGTGTGTCTTTCATGGATCCTCACTCATGAAATTAAGATGATCACTCTATTTACTCTAGCGTAGCAGCTAAGTAGAATATCAACACGCATACGAGCGGATGACCTATGACTTAATCCTTAAAAATGCGATCAGTCATTCTTTAAGACGGTCGTCATCCATCTATCATAGGTAAATTCCATTACTCTACGATGGCAATGACTCCTAAAAATGAAAAAATTACCCAGTTCAAAGGGTCTTCCCTTCAGAAAAGAACGGAGGCCTTAAGAAAAACCGAAGGGTAGGTGAGACATACCATTTTCAAAAAATTTGAATGAGACTTGCTAGCATGCTCACCCTTAACCTTAACATTTGGGAGATATACCCTCACCCCAAACTTAAAATCATGCTCTGTCCTTGGAGATTCTATAAAATAAAACAAGACATGGGTGAGAAATACTCACTGAGGCCCTCTAGGGCCTAGCTAGCAGCATGTGTCTTTGATTCAAGGGTCACACAATCCCACACTTAAGCTCAAGACGTGCTCCTTAGCTGTAAGTTTGGGTGCTCAGACTTTCCCTTCTCTGCACACAAAACAAAAAACAAAAGTGACACTGTATAAAAAAAATAAGAAAAATAACACTAGTACAAAAATTAGGTTGCCTCCCAACAAGTGCCTGATTTAACATTGCGGTATGACGCCTTCAAGTTTCACCATTTTCCTTCCACTTTAAGCTTATAAATTTCACTCCTAGTTTCTTTTCCAATTTCCTGTCATGCTCAAAGGGAGGTGGTGTAAACATGAAGGCACCAGGCACTATATGTTGCATATTTCATTTCTTGGCTCTTAAGTGAGGGATGTCATTGTTTGTCTTAGGCATAATGTTTTAGAATATAGGGGCATTTCTCCTCATCTACACAACTCTCCATAGGCTTTGAATGCTCTATTTCAACGTTTCTGACCAAACAAATATCGAAAAGTCTTTAGAATGAGGACCAATATGCCCTATCTCCAAGATTGCATTATTCTTGACATCCTCACTTTTATCCACCTCGTCAACATCGACATCAACCACCAAAGAATTGTCTAATGTTTGGGATCCTTCTTCTTGTTCCATGCATTGGCTCGTATACACAACACATTATAGTTGGGCCTCAGACGCCTCAACTTTTTAATTCAAAAGACCCTGGAGGTCTTCGATACTTGAGCCAAATTGGTCTATCTCTTGTCTGGGCTCTATTCTCCCTTCCACTCGAGGTTCCTTGATCACGGGAAATAATAATGGTCCCGTGATATGTTTTACAACTTAAATGAGTCGTGTTTTCTAAGCTATTTGATACATTTTCATGTGATTTTATATAAAAGTAAAGATAAGTGCTAACCAACATGATTAGCTTT
>JACEIK010007959.1:8892-24601 GCA_018107945.1 Datura stramonium
TGGAGATATTTTTATTTTACCCCGGTGTGGTACATCGGCTAGAGATATTTTTATTTTTTCGCAGTATGGTACACCGGCTGGATGAATTTTATATATGGATTAATGGTTGGCTGGTCACTAGCATTACACTTATATTTTCTTTCTTATGCATTTCTTTATTGCACTTTCATCTCATGATAGAGTTATTATCAAGTTTCGGATTCCAGGTTGTTCCTATTCCTTATTCCTGGTTTAGTTATCTTGATTTCACTTATGTTATAGTAAGTTGCTATAAATTACAGGTTGCAGAGTTCTAGGTTATATCTATCCTTTATATGTTTATGTGTTGAGTCAGTTATTACAAGATTGTTATCTCATGTTTACAGTTTCAACCTTACATACCAGTACATTTCATTCATACTGACATCCCTTTGCTTGGGGACCTGCGTTCTTGCCGCACGTGCAGGTAGAGGTCAGGATTGCCAATTGAGTAGCGGTTCGTCAAATCAACAAATGTATTGGTTTGCTCCTTTCATCCTGGAGGTAGGTCTTAGCTATTTCAGCTTGAGTTTTGAGTAATAGTTACAGGTAGGTTGGAGCCCTGTTCCGACCATCAGTTTAATTTACTCATTAGAGGATTTGTGGACTTAGTGTGTATAGTGTTATTAAGTTTGTTTCCTTGTCAGCTTTTGTTGCTTGATTAGCATACTCATAGCCTTGTTTGCATTTTAGTTTTTGACAGGTGGCCTAGATGGCCTAAGTGTTATTGTTACAGATGTCATATAGTTTGCTTCTCGATCAATCATGAATCATGTGCCAGTTGCGCCCTACCCCATATTTGGGGCGTGACACATGTCGCACTTATGCTTTGCTGGGACGACAGGAGTAAGAGTCGTCACTAGATATGGTGAAAGGTTTGCTGGACACTTGCTCTTATTTTGTTTATGTGCTGATAGATCCAGGATCCACCTTGTCTTATGTTACATCACTAGTGGGTCGAATGTTCAGTATTATGCCAGAATCTCTTCAGCAACCTTTTTCAATGTCTACTCCCGTCGGTGACTCTATCATAGCTAAGAGGGTCTACCGAGGGTGCACAATAGAAGTTGTTGGTTATTAGACTCTAGCAGATTTGGTAGAACTAGAGATGATTGACTTTGATGCAATTATGGGTATGGATTGGCTGGCGCCATGCTATGCCAATGTTGAATGTTGGACCAAGACTATCCGATTCCACTTTCTAGGGGAGATAGTGTGGGAGTGGAAAGGTATTACAACCACGACAAAAGGTAGGTTTATTTCCTATCTTCGGGCAAGAAAATTGATAGCGAAGGGATATATTTATCATATTGTCAAGGTTTAGGATATTCAAGTAAAATCTCCGACTCTTTAGTCCATTCCAGTAGTTAATGAATTTCCAGATGTATTCCCAGATGAACTTCCTGGTATTCCCCAGAACGGGAAATCAATTTCGCAATTGACTTACTGCTAGGTACTCAGCCTATATCTATTCCTCCGTACCGAATGGCTCCTGATGAGCTCAGGGAATTGAAGGAGCAGTTGAAAGATTAATTAGATAAGGGCTTCATTAGGCCAAGTACATCACTGTGGGGCACGCTGGTTCTATTTGTGAGAAAAAAGGATCGCTCCTTCCGCATGTGTATAGACTACCGACAGTTGAATAAAGTCACTATCAAGAATAAGTATCCGCTTCCTAGAATAGATGACTTGTTTGATCAGTTACAGGGGGAGAAATATTTCTCCAAGATTGATTTATGGTCTGGGTTCCATCAGGTTCGAGTTCGCGAGAGGGATATTCAAAGAACCGCTTTTAGGACTAGGTATGGCCACTTCAAATTTTTAGTCATGTCCTTCGGGTTAACGAATGCTCCAACAGTGTTCATGGACTGATGAATAGCATCTTCAGACCGTATCTGGACCTGTTTGTGATAGTATTTTTTGATGATGTCCTGGTGTATTCCTGTTCAGAGGTAGATCACCGAGATCATCTACGAGCAGTGCTCTAGATTCTCAAGGATCGCCATCTGCATACGAAGTTTTCTAAATGTGAATTTTGGTTGAATCGAATGGCCTTTTTGGGCCATATTGTGTCAGATGCCGGTATACAGGTAGATTCGCAGAAGATTGAATCAAGAAAAACATGACCTAGACCTACCACTCCGACTAAGGTACGCAGTTTCCTAGGGTTAGCCGGGTATTACAGAAGGTTTGTGGAAGGATTTTCTACCTTAGCAGCGCCTTTGACCATGCTAACTCAGAAAGCATCTAAATTTCATTGGACAGAAGCGTGTGAATAGAGTTTCTAGGAACTGAAAAATAGATTGAAATCAGCACCATTCCTAGCATTTCCAGAAGGTTAAGAGTGTTATGTAGTATATTGTGATGCTTCAGGCATTGGATTAGGGTGTGTCTTGATGCAACATGGTAAGGTAATTGCTTATGCTTCGAGGCAGTTGAGGAAGCATGAAAAGAACTACCCCACTTATGACTTGGAATTAGCGGCAGTAGTTCACTCCTAAAAGATCTGGAGACATTATCTGTATGGAGTGCACATGGACATCTTTACTGATCATAAAAGCCTCCAGTATATCTTCACACAGAAAGAGTTAAATCTGCGGAAGTGTCGATGGTTAGAATTGTTGAAGGATTATGACGTGAATATTTTGTATCATCCAGGGAAAGCTAATATTGTGGAAGATGCCCTCAGCCGCAGATCCATGGGGAGTTTGGCATACCTAAGGCCAGAGCAGCAGGAAATGGCTCGAGAGTTGCATCGGTTAGCCAGCTTAGCCATCGGAGTAATAGAATCAGGGGACAACGGCGCAGTGATCCAGAATACAACAGTATCTTCCCTGGTAGTATAGTTAAAATAGAGGCAGTATGAATATCCTTATTTAGCACAACTTAGAGATAAGGTACAATAGGCAGAAGTATCAACTTTCTAAGTAATCGGAGATGGGATTTGAGATGTGGGGGTTGCCTCTGCGTTCAAGATGTGGCGGGACTCCGCCAACAGATCACGACAGTGGTACATTACTCTTGATATTCTTTGCACCCAGGTTCCACAAAGATGTATCATGACATAAAAGAGATTTACTGATGGGCGGGAATGAAAAAGAGTGTGGCAGAATTTTTAGTGCAATGTCCTAATTGTCAGCAGGTCAAAGCAGAACATCAGAAACCTAGAGGATTGACACAAGAAATAGCAGTACCCATGTGGAAATGGGAGGCAGTTAACATGGATTTCGTTACAGGATTAAACCGTATCAAACACAAATTTGATTCCATCTAGGTGATTGTTGACAGGTTGACGAAATCAACTCAGTTTCTGCCACTCAAGACTACTTTCTCAGCTGAGGATTATGCCGAGCATTATATCATGGAGATAGTCAGATTACATGGTGTCCCAGTATCTATCATTTCTGACAGGGGAGCACAATTCACCGCTAGGTTCTAGTAGTCTTTCAAGAGAATTTTGGGAACCCAGGTTAATCTGAGTACGGCATTCCATCCTCAAACAGATGGACAGTCAGAGCGTACAATTCAAATGCTCAAGGATATGTTACGAGCATGCGTGCTAGACTTCTGGGGCAGCTAGGATGAACATTTACCCCTTATTGAGTTTATCTACAATAACAGTTATCACTCAGCAATCCAGATGGTACCTAATGAGGCTTTATGTGGGCGAAAATGCAGGTCCCCGGTTGGTTGGTTCGAGGTTGGAGAATCAGAGTTAATTTGACCAGACATGATTCATCAGTCAGAGGAGAAAGTGAAGCTTATCAGAGAACGCCTGCTGATAGCTAAAAGGTGCCAGAAATCCTATGCTGATGTGTGGCGTAGAAACCAGGAATTCAATGTCGATGACTGGGTGTTTCTGAAAGTCTCGCCAATAAAGGGTGTAATGAATTTCGGCAAAAAGGGTAAGCTTAGCCCAAGGTTTATTAGGTCATACCGAATACTCCAAAGAATAGACCAGGTGGCATACGAGCTAGATTTGCCTTCAGAGTTGGAATTTGTTCACCCGGTCTTTCATGTATCAATGTTACGGAAGTGTATAGGGGATCCATCCTGAGTTGTGCCAGTTGAGGATGTCCAGGTTACCCAGGAATTAGCATATGAAGAAGTCCCAGTGGCCATATTAGATCAACAGGTTCGCAGGTTGAGGACTAAAGATGTTGCCTCTGTTAAAGTACTATGGAGAAATAGGAATAGGGAAGAGATGAATTGGGAAACTGAAGATGATGTGATATCCATATATCCTCATTTGTTCCAGGCTTAGCTTAGACCATGAAGTTAAGGTACATTTACTGATGCACTTGATGTTTTGTAATTAATGTTGTATATATCTAGTGTAGTCGACTCTAGCCTTTTTATGAAATAGTTGCTATTGTGTTGTGCAAAGTACCTGTGTTGGACTTTCCTGCATTTTTGGATTTTAAGATAGTCCATATTACAGGGGAAACTCTGCCGAAATTTTTCTAGGATAAATAGTTGAAAAGATTAAGACTCTTGTAAGATGAAGTTAACATTTGAGGACTAACGTTTCTAAGGGGGGAGGATGTTACACCCCGTAAGTATCTGATGTTTAGATGGCCAATTTGTACATTAGTTAAGAATTTTAGAGTACAATATGTAAGAGGGAGGGCCCCGATTAAGGTTGAACTAGCATGGAGTCGGGACCGCGCGGGAGAATACCGGGCCACCTGCCCAAAGGGGAAGCATGGCACGGACCATTCTCCTCCATGATGGGCTCCGTGACATGGCCCTGGATTGGCGCGACAGGGTCCGTGCCACGAACCTCGTGCCCACCGCCAAAATGTAAAATAAGTCCAAAGTTTCACTTGGTTAATATCATATTAGGTACCTTCATCCAAAGAGAGAGAGATACGAAATTTTCATCCAAATTTCCTCCGTTTACACTGCGAAATGCTGCCCAAACAATAATTAACTTTAGGTATGACTTATAAGCCTACGAGGAGCATTACTGCGTAGTTATTTTCGTGAAGTTCGCCTGAAGAATTGTAATACCACTGAGTTAAAGTTGTCAGAATTGCTTCAAACTAGTGTCAATACGATCACAGGCTTAAAGTAAGCATTTCTCCTTTCTGGACTTTTGAGAAATTACGCATTTTCGACCATTTTCGTTAAGCTAAAATATAGTTCATATTTATATATAAAGTTATTGTTTTTCCAAATTTAGTACTGAAAGTAGTCATACTCCCCCAGTAATACGATTGCAGTTGAGAAGAGCAGTTGATTACGAACTGAAACCTGCCAGTTAATCCGTAATCGGTGAACGAGGTATGTTAAGGCAGTTTCCTTCGGCTAGTTAGTTTCTTTAGCATGATAACTCAACTTAAATCCCATTAAGAGTACCAGAAGCATGTCTATTTTCATTAGTTGTTGTTATTAGCTGAAACCCATATTCCATGTTTGTTTTGGGATGAATTATGCATGTATAGCCTTCATGACTTACCCATGGTTATTAGCTGTGTCGACGCCCGCCAAGGGTGAGATGACGTCGCTCTACTGAGCGGTATGCCATCCGCGAGGGATGAAGATGGGGTCCCAGGTCCTCATATAGTCCATTCAATGGGTGGTCTATTATATGTCGTTGTTGGCTCTACACACCCCAGTCGAGCCTGGTGCCCAGGGTGCAGATATAAGGAGTCCACTTGACTCAGACGCAGCTACAATCAGGAGCCGAGCGGGCTCAGTTACAGACCCAGGGGCCTGATAGGATGGCTATAGCTATTAGTTAACCCAGTGCAACCTTGATAGGGGTATATAGATTCAAGTGTATTCACTACGGCATATGGGGGGCCAAGGTTTGTTATTCTGTACTGGTTGTACCTTCCTTCTTATGGGGGCTAGGTAAGGTTTTTATTTTCTTTAGTTATTAATAAATTAGATAGNGTTCTATTATCAGGTATGATCTCTATCCCTTCATTTTAGTTATTCTCAATTTCATTTCTTTTATTCAATTATCTACAAAACATCACTTTACATATTCACTACATATTGTACTAACGCCCTTTCTGGGGCGCTGCATTACTTGCCTACAGGTACAAGTAGACGTGGAGCAGATCCCTCTTAGCCTTTAGCTAGGATTGTTAGAAAGGTCGTCTCCTTTCCTCCGGAGCTTGTGGATAGAAGGTTTACTCTATTTTTTATTATACAATTTATGGGTAGGTGGGGGCCCTGTCCCGACCATCATATTACTCCTAGAGGCTTGAAGATTGTTTCTATCTCCCTGTGGTTAGCTGTTATTGGCCTTGTGGGGACCCATGTGTGTTCTAGTTTAGTTCGTGTGATGGCCGTGTAAGGCCTTTCTTAGCTATCTTGTAGTGGTCTTGTTGGCTATAGAGTAGTAATAGCGGTATGATTTATGTTTCCGTTTTAACAAGATATCATGGTGGCCTTATCAGCCCCCTAAGGATTTCCTGTTGTTGTTGTTTCTGGCTAGCTGGTTTTCTTTTACAGGTGGCTATAAGGCCTTGTCGGCCGGAGGTTGCATTAACAGCTGAGATATAGCCCATTATTTTCTTCAATTGAGAAGTAAGCTTGCACCAGGAGTGGACAACTTAGCTTAGTCAGTTCAGATCCTAGTAGGGTACCAAGTGCCAGTCATGCCTCCCAAGGTGGGGCGTGACATGTATAATTCTTCAATTTCTATACATGGGTACGGTTAGATGATGTTTCTATTGATGAATTGTGAAGCTTGGGCAGATTTTAAATTGTTTTCAATCAAAATTTGTGTTTTCTTAATCATGAAATTAAATACCAATGGATGAGAAGTTCGTGAAAGAAGAAAATAATGATGAAGGCGTGATGATGAAAAACATATTTCTAAAGCTACCCATGATTATGATACTGTTTCAAAATAAATTGAGTAGATCCAAGGATGATAAAGTTTTGGGCAAGGCCCTTATATCAAGTATGATGATGTAGTATCTCAAAAGTAAGCTTACCACATGGTTTTGGAGTAGATGCTCCCTCTTTTATTTGAGCTTGTAGTATGATTCGAAATTAGCTTCTCATGTGCATGAATTCATTATTGAGATGTATGTTATCATTGAGCTTCGATTTCACACGATGTCAGTTCTATGCATGATTTCATTATTGAGCTTTGTCAAATGGCAATGTTGAGCTTCGTTACATATGATGTTGAGTTTATGCATGATTCCATTATTGAGCTTCATCAATAGACGATGTTGAGCTTTGTTATATATGATGTAGAGCATTGCATGTTTTGGGAGAATAGTCTAGCACCGAGCGGGCTAAGGGTCGATCACCCTATGCCCCAGAACTACGCACCAACGTAGGTTGATACTACTATGTTATTGGGACCTCCCTTGTGAGCTATCCCCAACCCTAATGGCCCATGAGCTTGATATCGATATCATGGTAGCATCCTTAGCCCTGGCAAGGTTTTGGATGGCTCTGCCCACTTGAGTATGATAGTCAGAACCACATAAGCTCTATCATGGTATGTTGGTTAAGTGACGAGTCTCCCATTGTCTATATAATTAATATTTGCATATTCATTACTCATGATTATTACTTCAAACATGCATGTTCTAAACGCAAGGTTTGACTCATTGTTCAGTTTTTCTATAAATGTCATATTTCATCATTAAGTCATTCGAGTCAGTTATGATGTTATGAAGCTATGCATGGTCATATTATGAACAGATTACGATTTTAGAATGAATGCATGTAGTCCTTCCTCCTTTATTTGAAAGCTTATGATATGTTATGAAATGTTTTAAATGATTTACTCTACATAAGCGGTTTTACTTACCTTGCATACTCGGTACATTCCATGTACTAACCACATACTTTCTATGCTATATCATTTCATGATACAAGACCCGGCTCCCAGGAACAGCCTCATTCGTAATCGATTGTCAGAGTTAGCTCCTACTCAGTTGGTGAGTCCTCATCCTTTGAGGTCTAGACTTTTAGTTCCTTATATATTTTCAATTTTCGTATTTCTGAGTTAGTTGGGGTCTTGTCCCATCAACTCATCCAGATTAGAGCCTTTTCAGACTTATGTATATGTTGGCTTTGGATTCTTATTCTGATGTTATGTTGAGTAGGACTTCCTCTGAGTTATATTGGTGATTTCTTTAGTTTATTGAATGAGTTAGATGTATGCTTATGCCATGGGTTGACTTGGGGTCTCTCGGGGTCCCTTGTCCCGTGTCTATGATCCGGGCCTCCATTTAGGTCATTACATGGGAGATCCTTTGCACGAGGAGTGGTTGTTTAAAAAGAAGGTTGCTCTTTGCCCAAATTATGGACTGTCGGATGGCGTGCTTCTCCAAAGCTTCTACAGGGCCCTTGATTCCATCAAGAAGTTCGTGGACAACAACCTAGATGGTAGTTCTATTGTGGATCAAACATATGGGTTGGCCAAACACCTTCTAGACAGAATGACAAAGACTAATAGCATTTGGCACATGAGAGAAACAAATGTGTCCACCCATGAGATCAACTCAAGTGCATTGGCAGCTGAATTGCAAAAAAGGGATGAAGAGCAGGATGAGAATCTTGCCAAGATGATGACACAGTTGGAATTGATGACAAAACATGTAATGGGAGTAGGGCCCAAGGTGTTAAATATTGTGGGAATGCAAGGTCCTTTACAATATGATGGAGAATCGTCACAGCCGAAATATGAAGAAGAATGTCAATACATGGGCAACCAAATGGGTGGTTGTCGACCTTGATTCAAAGGAGAAAACCAATGCCCATGGTGCCCAAGGGATGACAATCAAGGTTGGAGAAATCATGAGCCGCAGGGATGGCCCGAAAGAAATGAAAGATGGGGTAATAGGGAGCCAAATCAAGAGGGTGATCACTATCACTGGAGTTCGAACCAGTATGCTCCCCCTCCAAAAGTTGGGAACTCCCAAAGTCAACTGGGCGTAGGTGACGCGGGTAGCTCGCAAATTGAAGAAATTCTATCTAGTTTTCTAAGAAAAGTGGGGTCAACCGAGAGCGAGGTTAAAAAACTAAGAGGGGAGGTGTCTAACCTTGCCCAAATAATGAGTTTACATTCATCCTCCATCAAGCTTTTGGAGGCCCAAATTAATCACTTGTCCGCTCAAATGAACCCCCTGATGAAGGGAACGCTCCCTAGTGACACAATGCCCAATACAAAGAAAGATGGTCAATGCATAGCTATTGTCACTAGGAGTGGCAAGGTGATTGGAGATGCGCCGGTGAATCTCAAAGAGGTTGATGACCCGAAATCGGACGAAGAAGATGAAGTCGATAAAATGCCAACGACTCCAAGGAGTGAGGAAAAGATTAAAGAGGAAGGAGAGGGAGGGATGATGAAATCCTCTCACATGTTGATAAGGATGAGGCGGGCATGAAATCCCCAATTGATGACAAGTTTGAATCAAGAATCTCACCTCCTTATCCACAACATTTGGCCAAGAAAAAGAAGGATGACCAGTTCAGAAAGATTATTGACATGTTTAGAAAATTGTCCATAAATATACCATTAGTGGATGCTCTATTCCTAATTCCAGGTTATGCAACGTTTATGAAAGAACTGCGAAATAAGAAGAAGGTTGTTGATGCAGGTAATGGGGAGAAAATGCACCATTGTAGTGCGGTGATGATAAGTAACCTTGCCCCCAAACGGGAAGATCTAGGAGCTTTCAAAATCTCCTATACAATTAGGATATGTGTGTTTAAAAAAGCTCTATGTGGTCTTGGTGCCAGCATAAATTAATTCCCTTTCTCATCTTCAAGAAATTGGGACTCAGAAGCACAAAGCCGACATCGAGGAGGTTGCTCATGGCAGATAGGTCCTAAAAAGACCGGTGGGGGTGTTAGAAGATGTGCTGGTAAGAGTGGATAAGTTTGTACTACCTGCTAATTTTTTTATCCTTGATTGTGAAATGGATGTAGAGGTTCCAATTATTTTGGGAAGACCATTGTTAGCTACAGGGAGAGCTTGGGGAGCTAAAATTTCAAGTTGGAAGTGAGGAAGTCACCTTCAAGGTGTGTCCTTCTGCTGAAACACTCGCCGAATTCGAGGTAATGGAGTTTTGAAAAATTAGTAGGAGGACAAGGTATTGAAGCTGAAGCAGATGGAGTGGAATGATGATCCATCGAAAAAGAGGTGTTGAATGAGATCTACATTGTGCCACGACATTAACTAACGCGTTTCTTGGGAGGCAACCCAAGTGTTTAGTGAATTATTTTATGTCTTTGTTTCTTTTGTTTTTGTAGGGGCTATGAAGTGAAGGAAAAAGGAAGAAACAAGCCACATAGAGAGGAACGACGCTGAATCGGTGAGCCACCGGTCCAGAAGTGCAAACTACCGTTCAAGATAAGTGCAAAATAGAAGGCTGAGGCTTAGAGCAAATGACCAGCGGACTCATCGGCGAATATCCAAACTGAAACTATGGACCTCCAGTGGGTTACCGATGTAACACAGAGGACTTCAAGCTTAGGAACCTAAAAGACGGGTCACCAGCAAATCAGTTATCCAATCCTTTATTACCCTGGAAGTGCGTAGGAATAAACTCGGGAGTGAAAGGATGAAAACTGCAGAAATGTTATACCACGTAAGTTTCTAGCGTTTAGACGACCTATTCTAATGTTGGTTGAGAGTTTTAGAGTGCCATACGTAGGAGGAAAGGGCCCGGGGAAAGGCTGGATGAGTGCCAAGTCGGGATTTCGCGAGAGGAGGCCGAACCAAGCTGCCAAGAGGGGCAAAGTGGCACGGAGCTGCTCATCCGCGTTAGCCAACATGGAACGGAGCAGAATCAGAGCGTTGGGAACCGTGCAACGTTGCCTTGGCTGGTGCCTCAAGTATATAAGGGTCTCACACTTAGAAATGAGATTAAATCGTAAATCACGACCAGCAGAGAATCGGGACGAAGGAAAACATTTAATTTTCATCTGATTACGCCACTAAAAACCTTCCAAATCCAAATTAACTTCGGGTATCGAAATATAAGGTTGCAGGGAACATTTCTACGGAGTTAGTTTCGTGAAATTCGCCCGGCGAATCATCTTCCCGCCGAGCCAAAGTTGTTGGAATTGCTCCAAACTAGTGTCAATAAGATCCCAGGCTTAATGTAAGCATTTCTCCCTTCTAGACTTTCGACAAATAACGAGGGTTCGACCGTGTGCCGTAAAGTTGGAATATAGTTAATATTTACATATAAAGTTTTCCTTTTTGCCGAATTTAGTGTTAAAACACTTGTCCTATCTTTCCAGTAACACGATTTCAATTTGGAAGAACTATTGAATACTAATTGGAACCTATCAGTTAATCAAAAACCGGCAATCGAGGTATGTTAAGGCATTTTCTTTCAGCAAGTTAGTTTCTTCAGCATAGTAGTCCAATACGAATCCCAGTAAAGCATGTCAGGAGTATGTTATCATGTTTAGTTGTTTTTGTAAGTTGAGAGTCGTATATTGTGTTGTTTTGGGCTGGATTATACCTGTATAACTTTTGTGACCACCCCAGGGTTAATAGTTGTGTCGCCGCCCGCCAGGGGCGAGGATACGTCGCTCTACGGATCGGCATGCCGTCCGCAATCGATGAAGATGTGGAACCAGATACTCATATTTTCGTGGTTGGCCTTATACACACCCCCGCCGAGCGTTTACACTCGGGGTTTAGATATCATGAGTTCTCCGGACTGAGACTCAGACACAACTATAGTCAGGGGTCGAGCGGGCCCAGTTGCAGACCTAGGGGATCAACAGGACGCTTATAGCTAGTAGTTGACTCAGTTTGACCTTGATAGGGGTATATAGATTGAGGTGTACTCACTGGGCTAATGGGGGTCCCGCTGGGTTGTTCTGTGCTGATTGTACCTTCCGGATTATGGGGGCCAGGTAAGGTTTATTTTTTCTCTAGTTACTGATAGTTAGACAGTAGGACGCCTCATTTGTTAGGTATGACCCCTACCATCCTTAGCACAGTTATGTTTAGCCCTGATTTCACTACTTCAGTCATTCTAAGTCCGTTTCCTTTACTTCAGTTATTGTCAGTTCTATCACTTGCTGATCGTTCGCGAGTCGAACTCGCTCTCTTGCCACGCCTTTNCCTTAGCACAGTTATGTTTAGCCCTGATTTCACTACTTCAGTCATTCTAAGTCCGTTTCCTTTACTTCAGTTATTGTCAGTTCTATTTCCTTACTTTCAGTTATTTAAAGTTACTGCTATAAATACTCAGTACCTATGGTACTGACACCCTCTTCTGGGATGCTGCATTACTTGCCTGCAGGTACACATAGAAGAGGAGTAGGTCCCTTGTAGTTCTAGTCAGTTGTATAGAGACATAAGCTCCTTTCTTCCGGAACTACTGTGATAAAGGTTTATTTCTTTTGTTTGTACAGTATGGGTAGGTCGGGGCCCTGTCCCGACCATCTTATTACTCCTACAGGCTTGTAGCTTGCATTACTTCCCTGTGGTTAGATGATATCGGTCGTGTGGGGCCCATATATGTTTTAGACTATGTGTGTTGGTCGTGTGGGGCCCTGTTTAGCTGCTGATTGGTGGCCTTGTCGGTCATAGCTCAGTTATGCATCTGATTTCATTTTCCAGTTATAACTAGGTATCATGGTGGCCTTGCCGGCCTGCATAGGACTCCCTATGTTTGTTTGTCTCTTGTCAGCTGTTTATTTTCACAGGTGGCTATAGGCCTTGTCAGCCGGGGGTTGTATTTACAGCCGCTATATAGCCCATTGTTTTCTTGATTCTAGAGTTAGAGTCAGCCCTGCACCAGAAGTGCTTAGGCTCAGTTAGCTCAGCATTTCAGATCTTAGTAAGGCACCAGGTGCAAGTCATGCCTCCCAAGGTGTGGCGTGACAAACATGGTATAAGAGCAGGTCGTATCTCAGGGAGTCTGCAAGCCATGCTAAGTAGAGTCTTGTCTGTGGATGTGTTATTCACCACATACTATAGGAAGGAGGCTGCAAGGCATAATAGGATGGTTACTGTTTCTTCTTATTTATTCGTGCTATAGAGCGGTACTGTATAGGGTTGAGTCCCTAAACTAATTATACTCTTTTGTTTACATAGAAATGTCTGATCAGCGACACCCTACGACAGGCAGGAGGTTAGCTGTAGCAGCAGGGGAGGGCACCAATAGGGTGCCTCATCCTCGGTCAGAATTGGCCCGATTTGGAGAACATTACGGAGGTATCATTTCGACCTCCCCATCAATATCCACCACGTCAGGAGCCGCTTGGTACGGCCGGTGTGACGGCACCGCCTTCGGCAATTACTATAACTGTACCATCCGACCAGGACGTTAGGAGCGCTAGCACAGATGATGGCTGCTCAGCATCAGCCAGTGCCACCTACCGTTGAAGAATCATTAGGAGGGCTTGGTAGCTCGAGGGTCCGAGAGTTCCTAGCACTAAGTCCCCTGCAATTCACAGGGGCAAATCGTACCGAGGACCCTCAGGACATCTTAGACCAGATGCAGAGGATTTTCAGGGTGATGCATGCTACACCCACAGAGTCGGTTCAGTTGGCGGTATTCCGGCTACGGGACATCGTCGTGCTGTGGTATGAGAGTTGGGAAAGGTCTCGAGGGAGAGATGTTTCCTCTCTGACCTGGCCCAGCTTCTCAGAGGATTTCTTGGATCATTACCTACCGCGGAAGATTCGACAGCCCCGGGCTAATCAGTTCCTACACTTGGAGCAGGAGTCAATGAGTGTCTGGGAATATTCCACGCGGTTTGATTCCTTGGCTCGATATGCGCCAGTCTTTGTGGACACAATGCCGGCTAGGGTACACCGCTTTATTATGGGGTTGAACCCAGAATATGTTGAGACCTGCATCATAGCCACACTGCTAGAGGATATGGATATCGCCCGTGTGCAGGCTTTTGCTCAGAATATTGAGGGTATTAGACAACGGAAACGGGAGATTTGGAGGACAAGTCAGGAGCAGCGCCACAGGGACAGACCAGATGAATTACAGGAGGAGTCCCGGGGAGGACCTAGGCCACGGTTATCAGATAGGCCGCCTAGACCCCCGCCTCCATCGCAGCGGCAGAGGAGCAGGTCTAGTCGCCGAGGGCAGCCAGAGCCCGGCGAAGGTTCGTGACCAGTAGGTTCACAGCAGCAGTGGGGAGTGGAGCAGAGTGGGTTTACAATACAACTGTTCCCTATTTGTAGTCGATGCCACTCTGGAGCATGCAGGTATGGTTCCACAGCATGCTACATTTGTGGACAGGAGGGTCANATCCTCAGAATGTGTATCGACTACAGTCAGTTGAATAAGGTCACAGGATGCCACTCTGGAGCATGCAGGTATGGTTCCACAGCATGCTACATTTGTGGACAGGAGGGTCATCTGATGAGGAATTGTCCAGTTAGGGATCAGGGTGACCGGGATCGACAGGATGGGTCCTCGACAGGATCACGAGCTCCATTATCACCGGCAAGGCGTAGGCCCTCAGTTTCAGCAAGTAGAGACCGAGGTAGATCAAGGGCCTCCAGTTCAGGTGCCGGCCTAGACCGTACTTATGCACTACCGGGGTGACAGGAGTCATAGTTTTCACTAGATGTTGTGACAGGTATCTACCTTGTCCTATGTTACACCATTAGTGGCTCAGAAGTTTAGTATTATGTCGGAATTGCTTCGGCGACCTTTCTTAGTGTCTATACCCTTTGGTGACTCTATTATAGCCAAAAAGGTCTATTAGGGGGTTATAGTAGAGGTTGCCAGTCGTCCAACTACATCAGACCTGATAGAACGAGAAATGGTTAATTTTGATGCTATTATGGGTATGGATTGGCAAGCTCCATGCTATGCCAATGTCGAATGTTGGACCAAGATTGTATGGTTCCACTTTCCAAGGGAGACAGTACGGGAGTGGAAAGGTAGTAAAGCCAGGCCAAAAGGTAGGTTTATTTCCTATCTTCGGGCGAGAAAATTGATAGCAAAATAGTGCATTTATCACATTGTCAGAGTTTAGGATGTTCGGGTAGAGCTTCCGACCCTTTAGTTTATTCTAGTGGTTAATGAATTTCCCAACGTATTTCCAGATGAGCTTCCTGGTATTCCCCAGAAAAGGAAATTGATTTTGCAATCGATCTATTACAAGGCACTCAGTCCATATCTATTCCGCCATATCGGATGGCTCCTGCTTTACTCTGAGAACTAAAGGAACAATTGAAGGATTTGCTAGACAAGGGCTTTATCAGGCCGAGTACGTCACCATGGGGTGCGCTAGTTCTGTTTGTGAGTAAGGACGGCTCCCTCCGTATGTGTGTAGATTATCGACAACTGAATAAAGTCACTATCAAAAATAAGTACCCGCTTCCAAAATAGACGACCTATTTGATCAGCTACAGGGAGCGAGGTATTTTTAAAAGATTGACTTATGATTAGGATATCATCAGGTCCGCGTTCATGAAAGAGATATTACAAAGACTGCCTTCAAGACCAGATACGACCACTTTAAATTTCTAGTCATGTCCTTCGAATTGACAAATGCCTCAGCAGTGTTGATGGACCTGATGAACAACGTTTTCAGACCATACCTGGACTTGTTCGTGATAGTATTTATCGATGATATTCTGGTGTATTTCCGTTCAGAGGTAGATGTTCGGTTATCTGGATGACTACACGCAAGTGCACGTGGTCGAACAAGTAGTAAATGGCTCAAGTAAGCCAAGTATCGATCCCACAGGGACTGGACTACG
>JACEIK010007960.1:6116-39864 GCA_018107945.1 Datura stramonium
AGTAGTTAGGTCCCAGCTAATACCTTAAGCTTAAGCCACTGCACGAAGGGTCAAAAGAGTCATTTCACCACCTAACAAAACGTTACGTGGGTGGTGCTATATTTTAATTAACTTCCACCCGACCCAACCCATGCACAATTAGGGCAAATCATTATTTTAAAGCATATAAAATCACTCGATTTTCTTGCCCTCCAAGCTCTCACCTGAAATTTAAAGCCAAAAATTTAACTTCAACATCAACTACTTCTACACCATTCTAAGATCACATTGTTCACTCTCAAAGCACTCACACACACGATCGCACTCAGTTGCTCAAGTACCACACTCAATTGCGATTTCTAAATTCAAATCTCTCTCCTACTCAACTCGAATTCATTGTGAGTATTTACTTATGTTATGCTCTTCTCCATCTGTTTTCTCATATAATGACTGTAAATTCGACTAAATATCATGAGATTTATGGAACCCTAGTGGCAATACATTGAAAGAAAATTTTTATTTACGGAACCCTTGATGAATACGATGATTTTTGCTTGTGGGAACTTTAAATTTGTTGATATGGAACATGGGTAATGGTACTTTCATAAAACTCTTGAGCACGAACCATGTAACGAGTCGGGGTATCATCTCACGACTTGTCATATAGCTCGTCTTGAGTGGAAATTGGTCTAAGTGACCAATTTACCTAACGACTGACCTAACGAGTCATCGCCTCTGGTAACAACTTGTTGTAACCAGTCGTTAAGTCCACTGGCCCGACATGAAAGAACACATCCTGAGACAACGCCTGACCTCACAAATCATGGCCAGTGGCAACGACTCGTCAAGTCACTCGTCCTGTCTACAGAGCCATAGTTAAGAGTTGATTATGTTTCATCTCATCTTGTATACTAACTGATATTCCACAGGTACAACGGCTCCGAGGGGTACACCAAAGAAAGGTCCGGTCAAGAAACAAGTGTCGGAGAGAAGTCAACCATCATACCGCAGACTTTGGGATGCGCCCTCCTCCTATGAAGAGTCGAGTAGCTCAGAGGAGGAATATGAAGTGTCCGAAGAGCAGCTGGTTAGGAGATCAACCAGGGCTAGGGCTCAACAATCTACAAATTCGACAACCCTGGTTGATGCTCCTACTCCACTAGCAAGATGAGCCACCAAGCTGAATAGATGAGAATGTTGGGGGCCACAGTTCCGATTGCTCCGGAGGGCACCACAGCTGGGAAAAATGCAGAAGTAGGTCATGAGTCACGTGCTCAACAAGGGAGCACAGATGATGAATTGACCGAAACTTCGAACACATCCATTGATCAACCAAGGAACGTGAGGAGATGGTGTGTTCGTAGTATAAGGGTTATATACAACAGGGACATTGCTCTTAATTACAAAGGACATCAGAAGAGGAGCATCTACGAGGAGCCCAGGCTAGTCACCACGGGGCTCAAGGACCTCCCTAAGCTGCAGGCTTTATTCAACAAATACAGGTTTGGGTGGTTGGCTGAGCCAACGGGAAGCTACAACCCCTGCCTAGTTAGAGAATTCTGTGCAGCCTATGCAACCACACTACGACGTCTGGCATTGGGTGGTCAAGACTAGAAAAAGAGGCCCTCTTTAACACAAGTGTTGGTTCGAGAGACGCCTGTGGACATATCTAAGAGGACCATCTCCAAACTACTTTATGGGCCAGACTATCATGCCTCGATGAACACAACCGAGTTCGATCACAGACTATTTGAGCTCGAGAAAGTAAAGACTAAGAAGCTGAATGGGAGTAGCAAATCAGGCAATACAATTGGCTGTCATGGGTCATCACCACAATAGGTCTGATGGTCGAATGGTTGCATGGCACCGAGTCCTAGATAAAGAAGGCCACATTAAATTTTCAAGCTATGTTTTGGTTGTCTCTAGTTTAGCATAGGCTGCTACCAACCAGCAATGATAACATTCTTTCACCTAATAGAGATGCATTGATAGCTAGTATTATGGAGGGGTATGCCATAAATTTCCCGCGGTATATTGCTGAAGAGATTCGAGAGTGAGCGATCAATGATGGCACTACCATTCCCATTCCATGTACTGTTGATAGACTCTGTCAAGAGTCAAAGGTTCCAGAGTTGCCATCGGTTGACCAGCATATAGCGTACACAAGATAACTGATATCGGGCTGATAAGAGATGACACAAACCTGGTATCGAGAGAAAGGAATCAGGCTGCTGCATCCGCCAGAGCAACCATATTAGCAAAGGCATTTAGTAGCAGTATGCAGACTGAGGATGCTGTATTTACTGATAGGGATGAAGATCCAACAGAGGCCAAGGAGATGGGTAGCCAGCCTGAGGCTATAGATGCAGCTGATATTCCCGCACCTGCGGAGATTCTAGAGTCATCATCCACATTAGGTGCATCTCGCCCACCTGTTGCACCCTCAAGTGCTCCTTCAGCCAGTCTAGTCACAATTTCCAAAAAATTCCTGACCGACATGGCTAGACGGCTGGCAAAGGCTGAGAAACAACAAGAACACATGACTCTGGAGGTAAAGGTGCTAATGGAGCAAGTCAAGCCTTGGGTTACCAAAGAATTGGAGGCGCTCTCTAGCTTAGTGCATGGAAGATTAGATGCTTTTGAGAGACGCATGGATGTGCGCCTTGCACAGTTACAGGAGCCCGAATTGGCAAGGTGGTATGCGGAGGTAGCAGCACTCAGAACTGAGGTGTGGGAGTTGTCTGCATGACAGGTAGCTGCGATCCCTACACCTGTGCTTCCAGTGATAGAGGATGAGAGCAAAAAAGAGCTACCGCCAATATTTGACTTCATTACTGAGGAACTGGTGGCACAAGATAAGGGCAAAAGGCCTCGTGAGGAGATAAGTTTTGAGGAGAATGACTCTCTGCTCCGTCAGTAGAAGCAAGAGTAGAGAAAGATGGAGACAGCGCTGCACTTATCCAGAGAGGAGGCTTGACAGAGGGCCGCAAGTGAGTTGGCGAGAGCTCAGGGAGAAGGTACGAGATCAGTTGGGTTAGAAAATGCATCGGGTAAAGCCAGTGGTATCGATAGGACACTGGACGAGTATCTGCACCCTACACCGACCAGGTCGCAGACACCTAGGTCACACAGGTATGTTCCCTATTTCCATGGTTTTGTTTTCTATATATGTGTCAAGGAAGACACATGCTTTTCTTGACAGGTGTGGGGAGGGATACCTATGTATTTTTGCTGAACATAACCCGAGGGTTTTCTTGCCGGATATCTTTTCCCTCGGGTGTTTCTTATCTAGTAGAACCGACACATTTAGGTTTTTATATTTGTGTGTTTATTTGTGTCAGTCGAAAGAAAGTTAGGTGACCTTAAGGAAGTCAAGAGCATGGAATTTTTAATTTAGTTGAACTAATAATGTGATACCCCTCCTAAATATTTTTTATGTATGTTAAAATCAAGAAGTATGACCTTTGTGAATCTTTGCATGGCATTAAAACTGTGAACATGTTTACCATTGTATGGCTGTACCTAAATTAGTAGTTAGTAGAAGTGATGATGTTGACTTGTGCTATGTGTGAGCTAGGTTTAATAGTTAAATTCTGCTGTGTGTGTCAATCTAGAACTTTCTTCGTCAGTCGTACCGAGATAAAGGATGGGAAACTAGGGAAATGATCATAGGCAATTTTTGATTAATGATCTCACTTTAGCCTTAAAAGACCGATAGAAAATAAATAAATATCCCTTGATCCAAAATTTTTAGATTAAATTGACCTTTCTTTTTGTTTACACCAATTCACCTTCCTGCTTTGATTAAAAATGAACATGTTTTGGCCCTGGTCCCTCCTTGGACACTATGAACCTCAACTCAGGCAAATCGGCTAAGTTGATGGAGGCTATTATAGGGGTGATTAAGAAGAGTAGGGCAGAATGATATTGGTAATGAAAATGAAAGAGCAGATGCTGTGTGTGTAATGAAAGAAAAGAAAGAAACAAAAATGTTGTTAAAAGAGAAAAAAAAGAGCAAGAAAATAAAATAAAATAAAAATGTTAAATCAATGCATGCTTGAAAGAAGAAGAACCACACTCATAGTTGCAAACAAAAATAAACGAAGAAGCAAGTAAAGGAAAAAGGGAGAAAATATGAAAAAAGGTTAAAAGTGGAGTCAAGGCGTGTGTAGTGCCAAGGAGGGTCAAACTACTAGTCCTATGTGTACCATACCCAAACCCAAGCCTACTTTACAAGCTTAAAAAGTACTATAGTGATCCTGGTTACCTGTCTAAAAATTGAGGTATTGAAAGTAAAGACAAGCCTATGGCATTGCATGCACACAGTTAGAATTTCTTTGTGAGAGCGAGTGTGATCTTACCTAGTCCCATGAGAAATACATTGATATAATTATATACACATGAGTGAGTGTGGGACTTCTTTGAGGTGAGAGCATTTGGTCAACAAAATTGTCTGCAAACTGTCTGTGTTAGTGTTATAGATTTTTGTGTATGGTTGCAAGTGACAACGTTTTGCCATGTTTTGATTCCTTTATGTCATGGATGAAAATTTTGCATATTCATTATGATTTGAGCTTTTATGATAAAGGAGGGGTTAGAAATTTTTATTTGATGAAGAGTTGTGACTGCTGTAAGTTTCCTAAAGTTCTTTTGATTGAAGCATCAAAGTAGTTTATTTTATTTTATTTTTGCCTGAGGACATGCAAAAGTTCTAAATTGAGGGTGTTGATGTACTGTGATTTTACGACACTTTCTATGATTAAAACTAAGAAACTGTGCACATTCTGGGTATGTTTATGTAGATTTTATGCGTTTGTGTTGAATGTTGTAGGAAAACTGGTCCGGAACGAGAAATAGGCAAATTAAGGCAGAAAAGGACTGAAATGTAGGCTTCTAGGCACGTCACAAGTCGTCATCCCAAGGAATGACTCGTGCCTGGAGTCGTGGGAAGAAATCAAAGCTTGATGAAGAAAGATCTAGTGTAATTAACGAATTGAAGGCACGACTTGTTACGTCCGGTAACGAGTCTTTGTGACAGTCGTGGAGACTGGGAGGAGAACATCTGAAGAAGTGTCCAGTGAAGGCAATGAGAGATATAACAAGTCATCGTGTGAAGTGATGACTCATCATTAGTTACTATGGGCATCCGTTGAGTGCACTGGAAGATTTGGTGAGCCAGTGCCACGAGAGACCTAACAACTCGTGCCCAGGCTGACGAGTTGTTAGGTGACCCATCACCAGGAGTGGGCAAATTGCTAAGAACGATTCAAGGCCACTGGCCACGACTCGTTAGGAGACCTAGCAAGTCATTACTTGGCCTGTTACCCCTGCTGAGCTGGAATCCAAGTTTAGTTAGGATAAGATTTGTTTGGAACTATACATATAATTTTTAGGTTTATTTTTCGTACGCAGTTATTATTACCAACTTTTAGGAGGATTCTAGTGTTGTTCACGATTGTTATTGGTTCGAGAAACAAAGTTTATAATTTTTTTCTTGATTTTGGGAATTAATCAACATTGGAGTTTGTTCATTGGTTTTGGAGTTATATTCAATTCACTTGGTTTTCTTCTATGAATTTCTTTAAGTTACAATTATGATTTATTCTATACTCTGTGATTGTGATATTTCAATTATGAGTATCTAAACCCATAACTAGGGTTGTGGCAACCATGATGAATTAACACACATAGCTAAACACTTAGTGATTCTTGAACGGGGTTTAATGCATGTACTGTTTTTCCCTTCGTTTCAATTATTTCTTAAAGGTTGTAAACGTTGAAACTTTCCTTTATTCTTACTTACCGGATCAAGGGAGTAGTGAATGCGAAAAGGGATTAACAACGGAGATTTGAGGCTATCAACCCTCATCTAATAACTTGAACTTATCCAGAAATAACTAATCCGATATTAAGGGTAAGGGTTAATTAAGTATATACCCGTATATGGATAAAGTTGCGTGGTGGTAATCATATAGATAGGGGACCAACCATTTAGGTGAAACTAACTTACCAATATTGCATGTTGAACACTGGAATAGATCACTAGTGTAAAAGCCTTATCGTTATAAAGTCATGGGGAACACAATCCTAGCCAAATTGTTGATTGAGAACAAACCAAAATTGATTTTACCATCTAGTAGTCTTTACTCTAGTTTGTTATTTTATTTCTTTTCCCCCTTAGGAAATAAGTAATCCGATAGTAATAGCTAATCACATTAACTTAAGTTCTTTCCATATTCCCTATGGGATCGACCTCAACCTTCGTTGGGTTCTACATTTGACTTCGACTTCTTTATATCTCAATTGCGAGGTGTAATTTTGGCGATATCAACTTGCTTTATGGAATCTTCTATTGGACTTGGACGGTTGATGATGCAAACCATCTATCAACAGAAGGTTCGTGCATTGTCTCGTCCTTTGGATATTTTTCTAGTTTTAACTCCTTTCATCTTTAATTTTATTGAGTTTTTGAAACACAACATAATACTTTTCGTTTCCACTTAATTTATATCCTAAATATATGCAAAATTCTTTGAAATGAAGCAAAGATATATTGTTAATTCTCGACACATCAACACCCCTAACTTAAAGCATTTTCTTGTTCTCAAATAAACTGAGAAGAGAAACCACCCTATACCTAACTAATTCCATGAAATCACAAATTTTCATGACTAGGGTGGTTATTGACAACAACTACCAACACACATATTTTAATCTAACCACCTCCTTCACCAATCAAAAATCAGTTTTCTTGCAACTATTTAAACTAAGCATGCAACGTCCACTTTTGACATCCTATTAACATACTTACATCTAGATTAGAGAAGTGAAACATGCCACAACCATTTACATCCACATGCCCTCACAATTAAACCAAGGAGAGTATCCTTTTTTATGATGTAATGACAACACACACATCAAGGACACACAAGATCAAGAGAGAAGAGAAATTCACTCAACTCTCACAAAGAAATTCACAAGATAGATCACAACTACCATATGCTTATCCATTTACTCAAGTTCCATTCTTTTTGAATATCTGAGTTGAAATCACATAAGGGCTTTTCTAAGGTTGTAATGAAGGTTAAAGGGCTAGTAGGATACAATTTTAGCCTTTAGTGACTCATTTACCATCCTTGAATAATACTTCATTACTTTTTCACAACCTTTTTACCTTTTTTATCCCTTCTTTTCATAACCTTATTTTGTTTTGGCTCTTTTCACACCCCAAACTGTTTTTGTGATATCAAACATCATTTTACTTTTTTTCACTTTTGCTTTCTTTTCTTAATCTTTTTTTAGATCATTGCTCAATTATACCTTAAGATATTATCATACATCATCTTTTTGGTCTATTTCTTTCGTTACCTCCTTATGTAATACCTCAAAAGATTCTAAGACTAGATTCGGTATTGGAATTATGATTAGGAGAAAACTTTTGAAAAACATCTTAGAATGACTCATTGAGTCATGGTGAGCTTCTAGTTGAAAGGTCACGGACTAACGAGCCAAGTTATGACTCGTTGGTTGATGTGATGACTTGTAGTCATGAGCCTGGTCAGTATCTGCAGGGAAAGAGCCTGGGACGACGAGTCAAAATATGACTCGTAGGTCCCTGTAACGGGCCATTGTCAGGAGTCACTATTTATTTTGGTGTGCTTAGGATGAGTAGTACGAGTCAAGGTACGACTCGTTGTGGGAATCTGTGAGTCATGGTAGGTATCCATAGTGAGAAGCAGTAAAGTTGGGAAGCTTGGTTCAGTGGCAACGGAAGGGTGCAATGAGAGGAAATGATGAGTCATTTTGACAAGTAACAACCAGTCCTGTCTAGTCGTCATTTGAAGGTTTGAGAACTGGGGAAGATTGGATGGTTGTGATGAGTGATACCATGAGTCGTGGTATGGAAGGACGACTTGTGGCATCTAGTAGTGACTTTTTCCTGTAAAATTATTAAGGGCTTTTTTGTAAATTCTAAGCTCCTAAGTCCAAAACTACGTCATTTTAAACTTGGAAAAAAGTGTTTTAAGGGTATTATTAAACCTAGATCATACATTCCTCTCCTAACACCCTAATTAGAAGATCAAAGTTTCTCAAAACCTCTCAAGGATTTCTGAGGTTCTTCCTCAAATTCTACCTTAGTGCAATTGGGGTTTGAAGGCTAGTTGGTGATTGCCAAATTCCAAGTATGCACGTTATCAATTATGGGTTCTTAGACCCTCATTCCCCTTCTTCAAGAAAATTTATGATTACCCATTCCCCAAGCCCTATTTTTTAAATTCTAGGGTTTATGTTGGTCTATGAAATTTCTCCATGATTCTCCTATGGGTATAGTTGAGTTCTTACGAATTTATAATTTTCATGATTGGGGTTTTATGATTCCTACAAGTTCTCATGAAATTGTGGTCCTTTAGGTAACATGTATGATTATGAACTATTAGGGTTAAATCACTTTTATGAAATTGTATGATCTTCTTATAATTTGCATGCTCTCAAGCCCTAAGTTATGTTTTATGATGTATGATACATAATTTACTACAAGAAGTATTTATGAATTTATGAATTTCAAGTATGAGAATTTTCTCAAGTATGTATGACTTTTATGATTAACAAGATTATGATTATGGTCGACTCACGTGCCCTTATTTCATGGCTAGTTCACATTTTACAAGCATGTTTATGATTATTATGATTTAAACAAGCCCATGAACTTCATGTAAGATTTCATGATATTGATTATGAGCCATGTGCATAGTTTTGGGAGTAGTGTCTAGCACCGAGTAGACCCAGGGTTCAGGAAAACCCCGAGTCTCAAAACTACATGCCAATGTAGGTTTATATTCATGTTAACCCTACGGGGTCTCTTTAGTGATCATGCCATGTTATCATTCTTTTCCTTGCAAGGGTTGGACAGCTTTGCCCACTTGTTAAGTGTTGACTCCATTCATGTTATTTTGAGATACTTTAGATTTCCTCTTATCCATGCATTTAATTTAATTCTCGCTTTCCTATGCTTCTAAGTCATGCTATGTATGTGCCATAGGTTAGCTCGGAGCCATTTGTGGTTCTAGGTCCTGTGTCTCGATCCAAGGTCCCAGCTCGGATCGTGACAAACTTGGCATCAGATCATTAGGTTTTAAAGTGTCGTAGGATGTTTGAAAGACGCGTTAAGTAGAGTATTTTTCATGGGTGTGAAGCACGCCACACTTATGATGAATAGGCTATAAGACATTTTAGGAGACTTTCCTTCTTTTATGATTCCATCTCATGCTATGGGTTCAACTCTCTCTATCTCTCTAACTCTAGCATATGCATTTGCAGAATCATGCATCCTCACCTTGTTAATAGTAGAAGAACTGGCAATGGAAATAGCCATGGTAATGGTAATGGAGATGGGCACTAACAGGCCCCACTAGCTCCATCGGATCCCTTGCCCGAGTAGGTTACCCATGCCGAGTTTAGGGCCACTTTACAGATGTTGGCACTGGCGATGAATGTTCAGGTCAACCAGCAGGTGGTGGCTCATATTCCCTAGAATGGGAATGCGGTAGCGGTGAGGGTGTAAGATTTCCTTAGGATGATCCTACCCGAGTTTCTTGGGTCGAAGGTGGATGAGGACCCCCATGATCCTTGAGGAGGTGTAGAAGATCACCTAGATTATGGGGGTTATGGGAGAGGAGAGCGCAGACTTAGCCTCCTATTAGCTGAAGGGGTTTGCTGACATATGGTTCTGTTAGTGGAAGGATAGCAGGGGAGTTGGAGCAGTTCTCGTGGGTTTGGATGAATTTATGACTGCTTTCTTGGATAGGTTCTTCCCTAGGGAGTTTAGGGAGGCAAAGGCTGCAGAGTTCATCAACTTGAGGCAGAACAGTATGACCTTCCAAGAGTATGCTTTGGAGTTTACCCGGTTGTCCAAGTATACGTCGGAGATGATAGCCAATCAGAGAGCCCGTGTGAGCAGATTTGTGAATGGGGTGGAAAACTCTTTGGTCAAGGAGTGCAGGACCGACATGTTTTACAATGACATAGACTTCTATCGATTGGTCATATATGACAAGAAGATAGAGGTGGAACAGGTAAAGGAAAAGGAGAGAGAGGCCAAAAGGGCCAGGATAGGATGTTTTCGGATTTCCTAGAAGAGGTCCGATGGTGGACATCATCCCCATCCCCACGAGAGGTCTTCAACCGTAGCTCTGTCATCAGCCAGTGTTCCATCCAGACCTCGGGGTGATCAGAGGAGCAGGGCGTCAGGTTCTAGGGGACAGAAGAGCACGATGGTAGAGCGCACTTTCCCAGTTTGCAGGAAATGTGGTAAGAACCACATAAGAGAGTGCCTAGTTGGATAAGAAGTTCGCTTTGGGTGTGGGAAGCACAGGCAAATATACAGGGAGTGTCCTTTTGGCTAGGCAGGGTGATAGTAGAGGCCATGCCTAGGCCACCAGTTCAGCAGCACCTCCAGTAACACGTCTTTTCCAGTAGAGTGCTTCTACTAGTGAAGCTGGTAGTCAGCACCAGAACATATTTTATGCACTCGCATCATGTCAGGAGTAGGAGACTTCACTCAATATGGTTATTGGTATGTTATGAGTATTTCATCTTGATGTGTGTGCATTTTTAGATCCTTAAGCTATATTATCCTTCTTGACTTCATATATTACAGTCCCTTTTGATGTCAGCCCCGAAACCCTATCAGAACCCTTCTCAATATCTACCCCAGTAGGTGACTCAATTATTACTTGACGGGCATACAAAAATTGCCTAGTCTCAGTCCTTTAGAAATTCACCTTAATCGACCTTGTAGTGTTAGACATTACCGATTTTGATGTCATATTTGGTATGGATTGGTTACATGTTTGTTATGCCTCAGTCAATTATAGAACCAGTAAGGTAGAGTTCCATTTTTCGAGTGAGCTAGTTCTAGAGTGGAAGGATAATTCAGTTATGCCTGTAGGTTGCTTTGTTTCCTACCTTAAGGCTAGAAAGATGATCTCTAAGGATTGTGTTTATTTTCTAGTTCGAGTTAAGGATTCTATGTTCGAGACCTCAACTCTCCAGTCAGTTCCAGTTGTATGTGAGTATTCGGAGGTATTTACAAATGACCTACCAGGAGCCTCTCCCAAGCAGGAGATTGACTTTGGTATTGACCTTCTTCCTGATACACAGCCTATATATGTTCCTCATTATAGAATAGCTCTAGCTGAGCTAAAGGATTTGAAAGAGCAGTTGAAAAACCTCCTAGAATAGGGGTTTATCAGGCCTAGTAAGTCCCCATAGGGTGCACCTGTTCTCTTTGTTCGAAAGAAGCATGGTTCTCTTCGTATGTGCATTGATTATTAGCAGTTGAACACGGTCACAATCAAGAATAAGTATCCCCTCCCCAGGATTGATGACTTGTTTAACCAGCAACAGGGTGCTAAGTGCTTCTCTAAGATAGACCTCAGGTCCGGTTATCACCAGTTTAGAGTTAGGGAGACTGACATTCTAAAGACAGCCTTCATGACTCAGTATGGAAACTATGAGTTTGTGGTTATGTTTTTTGGACTAATGAATGCCCCCTGAATCTTTTATGGACTTGATGAATAGGGTGTTCAATAAGTATTTAGACATGTTTGTGATTGTCTTCATAGATGATATTCTCATGTACTCTCAGAGCAAAGAAGAGCATGCAGCTCACTTGAGGGTTGTATTTCAGACTCTTAAAGACCGTCAATTGTCTGCTAACTTTAGCAAGTGTGGGTTTTGTCTTGACTTCATTCATTCTTGGTTATCATGGTGTCCAGTGAGGGTGTGCAAGTGGACTCTCAAGAGATAGAAACGGTGAAGAATTGGCCTAGACCTGTCACTCCTACGGATATTAGGAGCTTGTTGGATTTACCTTTCTATTACTGGGTGTTTGTAGAGGGATTTTCCTTCATTGTAGCACTGTTGAGTAAGCTGTCTCATAAAAAGGCTAAGTTTCAGTGGTCCGATGCTTTTGAGAAAAGCTTCCAGGAGTTGAAGACTCGACTCACTTCAACCCCAGTTTTGACTTTACCCGAGGGCACTGATGGCTTTGTGGTGTATTATGATGCGTTGAGGATCGACCTTGGGTGTGTATTGATGCATCAGGGAAAGGTTATTGCATATGCTTCTCGTCAGCTTAAGACCCATGAGAAGAATTATCCAAATCATGATCTCGAGTTAGCGGCAGTGGTTTTTGCCTTGAAGTTTTGGAAGCATTATTTGTATGTGGTGCAGGTGGATGTGTTCACTGTTCACAAGAGCCTACAATATGTGTTCACTCATAAGGAATTGAACTTGCAACAAAGGAGATAGCTATAGCTCCTCAAGGATGATGATATGAGTGTCCTTTACCATCCGAGCAAGGACAATGTAGTGGCAGATTCCCTTAGTAGATTATCTATGGAGAGTGTGTCCCACGTTGAGGATGGGAGAAAGGAGTTGGTGAAGGATGTACATCAGTTTTCACAGTTAGGGGTTCGCCTTGTTGACTTGATAGATGGTAGAGTCTTTGTTCAGAATGAGTCCGAATCTTCATTGGTGAATGGGGTCAAGGCTAGACAAGGTGAGGATCCTATCTTAGTAATGTTAAAGGAGGCAGCCCAAAATCAGAAGGTGGAGGATTTCTCCTAAGGGAGAGATGATGTACTTCATTATCAAGGTTGTTTATGTGTTCCACACGTTAATTATTTTAGAGAATGAATGTAGCATGAGGCTCATGGTTCCCGATATTTATCCATCTAGGTTCCACCAAGATGTACCGTGAGCTACGGGAGGTCTATTGGTGGAATAGAATGAAGAAGGACATAGTAGAGTTTGTGGCTAAGTGTCTGAATTGTCAGCAAGTGAAGATGGAGCATCAGAGACCTGGGGGTATGCTACAAGACATTAGTATCCCTACTTGAAAGTAGGAAGAGGTCAATATGGACTTCATCACAGGATTTCCTCGTATATGCCGACAGTATGACTCCATATAGGTGGTGATAGATAGGTTGACAAAAGCAGCACATTTCTTACCGGTCAAAACCACAGATTCAACCGTGGAATATGCTAGATTGTACATTTGAGAGTTAGTTTGGTTGCACAGGGTTCCATTATCCATCAAATCAGATAGGGGTATTAAGTTTATCTCTTAGTTTTGGAGGTCATTTCAAAAAGGGCTTGGTAACCAGGTGAAGCTTAGCACAACCTTTCACCCGCAGACAGATGGTCAGGTCAAGCGGACCATTCAGACTTTAGAGGATATGTTGAGAGCTTTCATGATTGACTTCAAAGGTAGTTGGGATGATCACTTTCCTCTCATTGAGTTTTCCTACAACAATAGTTGTCATTCGAGCATTCAGATGGCTCTATTTGAGTCTCTCTATGGGCGGAGGTGTAGATCTCCTATTCGTTAGTTTAAGGTAGGTGAGGATACCTTGCTAGGGCTAGATTCATCTCATGAGGCCATGGAGAAGGTACAGTTTATTAGAGAAAGTTTGAAAACCACTTAGAGTCGACAAAAATCATATGTGGATGTGAGGATAGAACTTGAGTTTGAGGTTGGCGATTGGGTATTTCTGAAGGTGTTTCCCATAAAGGGAGTTATGAGGTTTGGAAAGAAGGGGAAGCTTAGTCCCTATTATGTTAGGCCATACAAGATTGTGTGATGTGTTGGTAAGGTGGCCTATGAGTTGGAGCTACCAGCGATAGTTAGCTTCATTGCATCCGGTATTCCATATGTCCTTATTGAAGAAGTGCATAGGTGATCCATCTCTAGTTGTTTCGATAGAGAACATTGGAGTGAGGGACAACCTTATCTATGAGGAGGTACCAGTTGAAATCCTTGATCTTTAAGTTCGTAGGTTGAGGAATAAGGAGGTAGCTCTAGTAAAGATTCTGTGGAGGATTCAACTTGTTGATGGAGCTACCTGGGAAGCCGAAGAAGATATGATGGCTAGATACCTAAAACTTTTTCCGTCTAGCTTAATTCCAACTTTAGGTATAAATTTCATCCTTAGAACTCTATTCAGTTTCATGTAAAGCTCATGCATGTCAGTTCCTTTCATGTCTTACCATATATGTATGTTTCATGAATTCAATTCAGTCATGTATTTCAGTCCGGAGTCAGTCACTCTGCCAGTTTTAAGCTTTAGTTGTTCAGTTTTGAGGTTACAGTTCTTTCCCTAGCCTTTCAACGTGCTTAATCTATATTTAGGGAAATTATTCCCAAGGGGGAGATAATGTAACACCCCAAAAGTTTATAAGACTAGATTTGGGATTGGAATTATGATTAGCAGAAAAAGTTTGAAAAATATCTCATAATGACTCATTGTACGAGTTGTGGTATGGAATATATGGTCGTGGGATTGAGTCGTGGTGATCTTCTGGTTGATAGGTCTAGGACCAACAAACCAAGATATGACCTGTTGGTTGATGTGATGACTCGTAGTCATGAGCTGTGGTCAGTATCTGCAGGGAAAGAGCCTGGGACGATAAGTCACAGTACGACTCGTAGGTCCCTATAACGGGCCATTGTCAAGAGTCATTGTTTGAATTTGGTGTGCCTAGGCTGAGTAGTATGATTCATTGTACGACTCATTGTGGGAAATAATGAGTCATGGTAAGTGGCCATGGTGAGAAGTAGTAAAGTTGGGAAGCTTGGTCCAGTGGCAACAAAAGGGTGCAACGAGAGGAAAGGACGAGTCGTTGTGACGAGCAATGACTCATCCTTTCTAGTCGTCGCTTGAAGGTCTGAGAACTGGAGAAGATTGGATGGTTGCGAGGAGTGATACCACGAGTCATGGTATGGAAGGACGACTTGTGGTACAGGTCATGGCATCTAGCAATGACTTTTTCTGCGAAATTATTAAGGGTCCTTTTGTAAATTCTAAGCTCCAAAGTTCTAAATTACGTCATTTTAAATTTGGGAAAAAGTGATTTAAGGGTATTATTCACCCTAGATCATCCATTGCTCTCCTAACACCCTAATTATAAAATCAAAGTCTCTCAAAACTTTTCAAGGATTTCTAGGGTTCTTCCTCAAATTCTCCTTAAATGCAATTGGGGTTTCAAGGCTAGTTGGTGATTGTCAAATTCCAGGTATGTGTGTTATCAATGATGAGTTCTTCCACCCTCATTACCCTTCTTCAATCAAATTCATAATCACCTATTCCCCAAGCCTTATTTTTGAAATTCTATTGTTTATGTTGGGTTATGAAATTTCTCCATGATTCTCTTATGGGTATAGATGAATTGATACGAATTTATGATTTTCATGTTTGGGGTTTTATGATTTCTACAAGTTCTCATGAAATTATGGTCCTTTAGGTTACAAGTATGATTATGAACTCTTGTGTTAAATCACTTTTTATGAAATTCTGTGACCCTCTTATGATAATGCTCTCAAGCCCTAAGTTATGTTTTATGACGTATGATACATGAGTTCCTACCAGACGCCTTCATGAATTTATAAATTTCAAGTATGAGAATTTTCTCAAGTATGTATGACTTTCATGATTGTCAGGATTATGATTATGGGTGACTCATGGGCCCTTATTTCATTGCTAGTTAATGTATTACAAGCATGTTTACGATTATTATGATTTAAACTAGCCCATGAACTTCATGTACGATTTCACAATATTGATTATGAGTCATATGCATATATTTGGGAGTAGTGTCTTGCACCAAGTAGGCTTGGGGTTCAGGAAAACCCTAAGTCTCAGAACTACGTGCCAACATAAGTTGATATTCATGTTAATCCCACAGGGTCTCTTCAGTGATCACACCATGTTATCATTCTTTGCCCTGACAAGGCTTAGAACGGCTATGTCCACTTGAGTAAGATAGTTGGGACATCATGTAAGCTCTATCATAACGGTGTTAGTTATGACGAGTCCTCCCATTGTTCCTTATGTTTTATGCATGATTATGATTACGATACTTTGGCTCCAGTTATATTTTACAAGGTTTCTCTTATGTTTATGACTATGACAAGATTATGAATAGTTTTGAAAACCTTGAGCCCTCATGTTTAAATTTGATTATTACTTCATGTTTTTCTTAAAATGTCCTACTCTTATGAACTTTTATGTATTTTAGTTATCCACTTTAGTTACTGTTAACTCAGTATATTCCAAGTACTGACCGTATACTCTATGCTGTATCATTTCATAATACAAGTCCAAGGATCAGACTCAGCCCCAACGTTAGTCCTACTTCCACCTCAAACTACATTAGTCCAGTATTGGTGAGTCCTCATCTTTTGAGGACATTCTCTCAGTTCATATTTTGTATGTTGTTTTAGTTTCAGACATTAGCGAGCTAGTTAGGGGTGTTGTCCCATCAGATCCTCAAATGTTTTACAGGCTTTTTAGATGATATGTAGATGTTTTAACTCTTGTCAAGTGTTGACTCCTTTCATGTTATTTTGAGATACTTTAGACTTCCTTTTATCCATGCTTTTAATTTAATTCCCGCTTGTCTATGCTTCTAAGTCATGCTATCTATGTGTCATGGGTTAGCCTGGAGTTATTGGTGGTTCTAGGTCCCGTGTCTCGATTTGGGGTCCAAGCTTGGGTCGTGACACCTTATCACCTCCAAGTTAAAATTTTTTGCTCATTTTGCATCACTTTTCAAATGTCGCGAAGGATGGGTTCAAAAGAGGGTCAACTTGAGAATTGGTTTTGGCTTTCATTGCCACTGATCAAGAAAAAGGTCAAAGGCTTAAAGAGAGGGACTAGGGATACATACATCATTTAGTAGGTCTCTTTAGGTATATGTGTCTTGTGAATAAAAAAGAAGGCCTATGTTCATCTCTTCAATCCATGGTCAATCCTAGGTTCATGTACAAGTAGCAAGGCAATTTCTAGAGTGTGAACAAGAAATTTTGCTTTTCGCACATTGGCACATGGATATAAAAATGACTACACACATCACTCTCAAATTGAGACACATTTCCAACATTTTCATGTCACTAATGGAGATATACAACTCAATATCAAATAACTGCGACAAAAATTTTGAGGGGGAGCATTGTTTTAAAAAATCAGCATAAGCATGCAAATATCTCAATTGCGACCACCATCTAAGTCAAAAATAATTTATTCATCCTAAGACGACTCAACAAAGTAGGTTGGTACCCTAAAGATTGTCGCATAGAAATCCATAATCGGGCCTATACACTATGATACTTGACTACTTTATTGGGCTAGATTCAATAAAAAGTAAGCCTCATGGGAAAGAACCATGGCTAAAATTACCAAGGAGGGCTCTATACTACAAAAGCAAAAAGATGTTATACTAAGAAACACAAAGAATAAGTTACACTAAGAAAGCTGTAAAAATGGACTAAAGTAAATTACAATCATACATCAGTAACTCATTCACAAGCATACTGTCATACATTTCAGAGTTTCAAAACAGTCAAGCATTATAAAAGCACAAGGTGTCATACAATCCAAATGTCTACCCCCACCCTAAAAATGGTACAATGTCCTAAATGCATAAAAAAAATAAAATAAAAGGGTAAGAGTGGCCAAAAACTCCCTGTAGGGCTCAGATCGCGTTCCTAAGCATCATCCTGTAGTGGTACTAATGGGATGGTCTCTACATCATGAGAACGACCTCAGATCTCATCCATTACTGGAGATCTTTAATGCCTTCTTTAGGGACTCCTCCTTTGATACTAGAACAGTTGGCTCCGTTGTTGGTGCCTCATGTACTGGAGCCTTGCCCTTATCTAAGGGATGGGCAGGAGCAACTGCGTGGGCCCGAGTCTGAGTAGAGATTTTCTCCTATGTAGAGCTGGTCCTGTTGACTAGGACTGGTGGTAGACTGGGCTAAGTATGAATAGATGTCATGGGAACCATACGTGGAATAAAATCCATAATGTTTGCAATGGGTGGTGTCCTATCGACCAGCGGTATCTGCACCTCTTCTGGATGCCTTTTTTGCATCTGCATCTCAAGCACAACAACTCTGGTCACCTCTAAATTGGCTCGGAGGCTCTATATGTTTGAAGAACTAGCACCTCCTTCGAGCTGGTGTAGCTTGACATCCATGGCCTCTAAACTGGGGCTCAACACCTTGTAGGAGCTCCTGACTATATCCCAAAGCAGTTGAAGAGCTCGCCCAACTATCGTGGCTATGAAGTCTAGCAAATATGCTATAAGCCTACCCAGTTGCCTCCCCTCTCTACACAATCTAGAGAAAACCAGTCAGTGAGTCTCTAGAGGTGAGTAGTGGCCTCACTGGTGCAGCTGGCATGGATATTGTAGTGGATGGATCTACTGCTTTTGTGGGGTTTGCCTCACCGACGGGCTGTGATGTCGGCTACTCAGACTGGATGCCCAAATCCTCAGTAGTGGGCCTACCCGGTAAGATAGAGCTAGGATAGCTTGCCGAGGTGACCATAGAGTTATCTCACATCTTGGTGATATTTTTCACCTAGCGATCATCAGTGAATAGGTCCTCCCTTGGCAGGAACGGTACACCTTCCCTCTGACATAAAGTTGTAATGAGGCTTGGAAATGGTAAGGAGGTAATAGGCTGAACAACTATGTATTTCAACTTCACACTAATCATTTGGCCTATGTTTATACTCTTCTTGACCACGATGGGTTCTACAACAAGAGCGTATCTGAGTGGTAATTTATTGTCGCTCTTTGTTGGGAATACTTTTCTACAAACCCCATTCCACCAAAACTTGGCTGGAAGCAGGAGCTCTGTCTTGAAGATATCAATTGTCTTAAGTGCAGCCCATACTTCGGTGCCCCGGGCTGTAACTCCAGCCATCCTACCTCAAGCCTGCCAGCCCCGGGCAGTGATAACGCTCAAATTACACCACTGAAGAAGTATAACATGGTCGTTGTGAATAAACAACCCAACTAAGTTTGGGGTTGATCGCTCAGGGAATATGGTCAGGATGTAAAACAACGCTAGTATTTATGCTTTTAATTCAGTTATTTCCTAATGGGGGGGGGGTTTAAATAAATAATCAAGTAAGAATGTGGGAAATAGGTGTTGTGATCAAGTTTATGCAATTAACTAGGGAAGTGTTCCCTATGGATTCATAACAACTTCAGGTTATTACTCTAATGATCTATCCTAATACTTAGCCTACAGAACTGATAACTTAGGTTCATCCAATGACTGATTCATCCCTCTTGGATGACTATACTCAATTACTGGATAATTTCTCTTGAGTGATTTCATTATAATTGTTATCAATTATTCCAAATAAACTATATTGCGACTGCAACAAAAGTTGTTCAATGAAGCTAAAGTTCAAGGCTCTGTGGTTCTTCTCTTTTCCTATTTTCTACTTCTCTTGGTTCAAGCAAGTAGTGAATATGGGCAATTTCTAACTTTGAGCACCGTTATGAAATATTTATGATGAAGAGATGAACAATACAAGCATGCGTATTGGTTTAGAATCACCTTAGGTTAACCCTAGTTAGTTATTCCACCATGGTTCTCATAACTCTAGTTGTGGAGATTTTTAGCTATTCATGATTGCAAGAAAATAATTAGAGTACATAGAAGAAAACATAATTAACAACTTACAATGATGATTGAAGAAAAAAACCCAATTGATTATTGCACAATAAAACTATGATCGATTCAAGAACAATTCAAGAAAATCTCAAGCAAATTGTGTATTTGATCTCCAAGTACTGTTAGGAAAACCAAAAATCACGATTACAAACTAATGAAATGGTCCCTCTAAATAAAATAACCTAAAAATTATTTATACAAATAATTATAAATCATTCCTAAATTAACAAGAAACTATTGCCGACATGTCTTATTAGTCAAGCATAAACCTATGAGTCGTTGCTTCTATCCATAGTATGCAATGCAGCTTTGAAATCTGTCAAGTCCTGTGAGCTGGTACGACTCGTACAATAATGCTACGAGTTGTACGTTTTCTGTTGTGGTCTGGTCTTGTGAAGTCTAGAATCCTCTGAAGTTGTTTATGAGTCCTTAGTATGGTTCGTACTTGAATGTTACGACTCATGGTATCTACTCATACCCTGGGATCTACCAACTTGGCAAGTTCTCTGAATTTTTCCACAGCTCCTTGGTACGACTTGTATATTGTCATCATAACCCGTGTCTTCCAACCGTACCAGGAACTCAAGCAAGTTCACAACTTCTCAACTTTTCCACGACTCATTGGTATGGCTCGTACCTAGATAATACGACTCATAACATGAGTCGTAATTAGCCCCAGCACTTATGTAACTCCTCTGTATTTTCTCACTACTGCCAGGTATGACTCGTACTGAGGTCTGCACTTGGCCTATTTTCAGCACTTTTCCTCTCCTTTTCTAGAATCCAACTCCTAAACTTGATTTCCCTTAAAACAAAGTAAAAGAATCTCATATTTGTATAAACATACCTAAGACCAAGCATTTTTTCTAAGTTTTAAGCATTAAATAGTATGTAAAACCATAGCACATCAACACCCTCAACTTAAGACTTTTGCATGTCCCCAGGAAAACAAAACACTACTATAACTCAACGATTAACTAGAAAGTAAAACAGAAGACCTACAACCAACAACATCAAAACTTGCACACATGAGCATTATCAAGTACTCACCCCTTTTTCATTCAAAACTAAGCTAGATATGCTTACATACAACTACAAGTCATGACACAAAAGGATCTAGAGATGGAATTCAATCATCAACAGACAACTGAGCTACCATTAATGTTGTTTACATAGAATATTGACAGAATGCAATGCAACCCATGTACCCTAACATCAAACGAAGTCCCCACATACATAAAGATGTGTGTGTGTGTGTAAAAAATCAGGACCATCAAGTGAAGCTCTAAATCTTACAAAGAAGTTTCAAATATTGCACAACTGATACCATAGGCTTGCCCTTATTTTATTTACTCTGGTCTTTCAGACAATCAAGCTAGGATCACTATAGGACTTTTATTGGCTTGTAATGTAGGCTTTGGGTTGGGTATGGTAGATATGGTAATAGTGACTAACCCTCCTTGGAACTGCACAACTTTGGCTTCACTTTTTGACCTTTCTCCTTTTTTTTCATTTTTCTCCCTTTATTCTATTTCATTCATCTTTCAACTAGTGAGTGTGGTTTCTTTTTCCCTTTTCTCTTACTTTCTCTTCTTTTTTTTTTGGGATTTTTTATTTTTTTCTTTTTCATTTTTTTAACACTACACCCACTTTTGATTGATTAACTTTTCCTCATTTTATTTCCCACACACAACTTATGTACCCCTACAATAGCCACCCTCAACTAGGTATTTCGTCTGAGTTGAGGTTCACAATGTCCAGGGGGGATCAGGGCCAAAATAGGTTCATTTTAAACAAGTGGGAAGGTAAATGGGCTAATCAAAGAAAAATGGTCAATTAAGGCTCAAACATTTGGATCAAGGGATACTCATTCATTTGATAGGGCAATTTAGGCTAAAAGTGAGCTAATTAAAAAATGGCCTATGATCCTTTCCTAACTAACTATCCTATAACCTAAGAGAAGACTAACTAGGCAAGTTATAGATCATCCACAATATCAAACTAGGTAAGAACTCACTCACACATAGTACAGTTTTGCATCACGCACTACCTATCTGGTTCATGCACAACTAAGCTACAGTCAATCATGCTGATAACATAAATGCCATAAAAAGATCCAAAATAGTTGTGCTTTGTAGTCACATACACAACTAACTATACAAAATGTTTTTAAAAAGGATCATTTGTTTCAACAATTTAAAAACATCAAACACATGTGCATTTATTGGTTGTTAAGTACATCTAAGATACTTCTAGTTAAACAAAAAATTCCTAAATATGGTAGTACTACTAGTTAGCATGTCCGAGGGAAAAGAAACATGGCAATAACAACCCTCGGACGAACCAAAAATCAAAAGACAGATACACCCCTCCCTTTTTAAAAACAAGGTTTGTCCCCAAACAAAGAATATAAAAATGAGGAGAGGGAAATATCTGTGGTGCTCTAAGAGCTCCTGTCATCCTGTGGAGGCGGGTGTGAAGGCACACTTCCCTCCGTTGCAATCGTGGCGCAAATGGTGGCGTGTGCACTCAATGATGTGGTGGCAGGGGTTGTGGTCACTCCTTTAGTAGTCTTGGTTGCCTCAGTGACCTCTCTAACCATCTAAGCTGAATGTGGCTCACCTGAAGGGTCCTCGCCACCTGCAAGCCTGCCGGGCATAGTAGCTGAGCTGCCGGCTCCTCTAGCTCTCTCCTGCGGCTCAGCAATGTGCTTTTCATGAGTTTGTAGGCTGGCTTCTGCCGCCTTCTTGTGCTCCTCTCTCTCCTTTCTCTTTCTCTTCCAGGAGGTCTCTTTATCAACTACCTGCGCTTCTCTCTTCTTTCCCTTCTCTCCATCAGCCGACTTGGAGCCTAGAATGCCCCTAGATCAAGCTCCTCCTCTAGCTCATCCTGAAACAATGAGGTTTTGGGTGATTATAAAATGGTCAGTTGTCTAGATGAAAACTCGACTACCTGACTTCACAACGACCCAATCTCCTCTCTCAAACTCCCGACATCTAGCTACTCAACTGGCCACTCATTCAGTTGTAACTCAAAGTTATCTAATCTGCTGTGTATCCATCTCGTAGCCTCCTCAATCTCAGCCATGACCTGCTCCATGATCACATTGACCTTTTTCTCGGTCAAGGTTCGTATTTTGGCCATCTTCTGTATGAATTTATGGGCTACCAAAATGCATTCGGATGGTACCTGACCTAATTGGCAAGTGGAGGTGCAGAGGAAATGCTAGGGAAGCTATTATGTGGCCGGCTTTAGTGGCTGGCATATCGCTATGCTCAACGGAGGTGGGGGCATCTACCTATTCTCTCCAAGCTAGCTATGATGGTGGAACTGTTGCTGGTAATCTTATCCAGCTCACTAGGTTCATCTCTTCTCGAATCAGCCTAATGTCAGCAGTTCGATTGCCTCCAATCCTGGCATCAATCTAAGCTATCACCCGCACACCGGACTCTCTACAAAGCCTATATATAAGACTCGAGAACGGAATCGTTGTGCTCATGGCTAGAGCTCCATCCTGAATCTCCTCTATTATCACCCTCGAGATGCTAATGGCATATTTCGACATGATGCATGCCACAAATACTGCTCTGCTGGTGCTAAAGGTATTATCGTTCGCCGTCGGTGCCAACCTATGGTGAACCAATGTCCAGCAGGCCTTCGGTATGAAGTTAAGCGGAGCTTTGGTAACCTGACATCCACTGGTCACCCACTCAACCTCCTTTTTCTCCTCAGCAATTACTCCAGCCAACCACACTCTCCAGTATGGATTGCTCCTTCACCTTTTGCCCAGCTAGAGTTTGCTGCTCTAGAGTGGCTAAGTAGTTGGTATAGAACTCCCTGACCATGTTAGTACTGAGGCTATTAGGGTTTCTTTCCATCCATCCGAACCTACAAAACTAAAATAACAGCTTCATCTCCTCAACCTCAATCAAGGCATTGGTCAGGATCCGCGACTCCTCCTAAATGCTTTGCCTGTGGTTCTGTTTGGAGGTAAGAGTGAGGCCTTGCTCATAAATCTCCCAAGCACCGGGCACACTCCACTGGATGGTGCGATTATCCGGAGGCGGGGTATGATTATCATCATTTTCTTGTGCCACTTTCTCAGATACGGGCTCATCTGAACCCTCACTGAATTAAGCCTCATCTGATCCTTCCTCTGTATTCGAGCCACTACTGGACTCCTGAGGATGTGCATTGGCTTCCTCAGACTGGGGAACATTTGCTAGAGTGGTAGAGGTGGCAATGGCCTGAGCCTTGGCCTATTCTCTAGTGGTTCAGGGCTCATCAATGTCATCAGTATCAACTTGATACTCCTCTAGTAAACCACTAGGTGTGCTCTTCTCCTTCTCGGAGGATGAGGTCTCATCTAACAATGCCCTTCGGGCAGCAATCTCAGCTCTGACCCCCTTTTCTTGAATATTCTTTGTATCTCTTTTCTTGATTGTCATAGTACTGTGGATAAAAGGTTTAGTACATGTGATTTTAGAGAAAGAAAGAAATGAAATTATGTTCAGTATCACACTACAGTTCTTCAGTATGAGTCATACCATGATGGTACAATCCGTACTAAGACTCGTAGTGTCTTCTATCACTGTCACGACTCATTGGTATGACTCATACTAGGTTGGTACGAATCGTACTTATGGTCATACGATGGACTTCAGAATAATGTTACTCTCAATAATTTTGTATGACTCGTTATCACAATTCATAGTTGGATTCTACGAGTCGTACTAAGGGTCGTACTGTTGAGCATGATTTTGGCCCTTTCTGTTTCTTGGTACGATCACTTGGTATGACTCATAGTGAGATACCACGAATCGTACTAAGTCCTGTACCCTAGTTTCAATTTGTATGAACTGGGACAGTTCCAAAGAATCATCCTACGAGTCGTAGTACAATACCATGAGTTGTAAGATGACTCGTGAAGCTTGTCCTCTCCTTGTACAATGCCAGATATACAGGAAAACATATTTATGGGGTGGGTACTCAGAATTCACCACCCCATTACCTCACAAATTTACAACACATCACGTACCCCGTCAATCCCCACAATTTACATTTTTTTTATTTACTCACTTCCCATACATAATTAAATTCATTAGTCTAATTCATTCCAAAACCAGCAAATAATATCATGTATAATTTTTTTTATCATGTTCCTCCATTTTAGATCATGAATGGAGGAATAACAGTGATGGCTCGGTTACAGTTAGCAAGACAATAGAATGAACAATTTTTCCTTGCTAGATTCTTGATTTACTCTTGGTTTCTTAGGGTTTGGAGTATGAATTTCGACCAACCTTTGCAATTTTATAGCACATTTTCGAGCTTAATGGCAATAGGAGTGAGTTACGGGTGAGTGGAGACTGAGGGTAGGAGATCGCATTTTCAAGTGAGAGAATTAGGTCCAAAATTTTGATTTTGCATAGGTTATGGGATTTAAAATATCTGAGTCAAGTCTGGTCAGCTAGGTTATTTCATTTAAATTGCCTGCAATGACTCGTACCACGAGTCGTAGTCATACCTACGACTCATCTCATGGACCTGTACCTGACAAACTAGAGAATTTACCTAGGGACCTACGAGTGGATGGTACGAATCACACTAGAATTCCACGACCCATACCATGACTCGTAGGTCAGAACATCAGCAGTTTGGCACTTCAGGGGAGTTCATCACTATAGTAAGTACTACAACTTGTACCATGAAGGCACGATTCATAATGACCAACTGTATTATGAACTTCTGCACCATATCACGTCTTTACTTTTCACCACGGACGGGACTATGAGCGGTACAATCATGTTACAATTCGTATTGAGGCTCTACTCCAGACCTGTCTTGCATTTTTTACCCATAAGTTTTTGTTTCACCTACACACTAAACACCCACTAGTTAAGATACTTGGGTTGCCTTCTAAGAAGCGTCTGATTTAATATTATGGAATGAAGCAGGTGGTCAGTTACTCTGACTTCACCAAACCACCTCATGTGTTTCCTCTCAAGAAGCGCCTGATCGGCAAAATGCAATTCTCTTGACTACTTAGAATTAGTCAAGAAACTCAGACTCATCTTCCATCATTGAAACTACTAGAACTCATTTGGTTGCTTCATTGACCTACAGATGTTGAGGGTGACCTCTTCTTCGTTTAGCCTAAACTTCAACTGGCCCACTTCAACATCCACTAGGGCTCTCCAGTGACAAGGAATGGTCACCCCAAGATGATGGGGACCTCAAAATCTACCTCACAATCTAAGATCACCAAGACAACTAGGAAGATAAACTTGTCCACCTTCACTAGCACATCCTGTAGAATCCCCATTGGCTTCTTCACTGTACAGTCTGCCATCAATACCGTATCAGTCGGTGTGGGGGCTGCCAAGTGCAGCTGTTTGAACACAGCTAGAGGCATCAAGTTGATGCTAGCACCAAAGTCACACAATCCCTTTTCATAATCGAAATCTCCAATCGTACACGGGATAGTGAAGGCACATTGGTCTTCCTTCTTCTGAACAAGGACCCGTGAGGCTATGGCACTACAATGATGTAAGTTATTAACTGACTCATAGATCACAGACCTCTTACTAGTTATCAGGTCCTTCATAAACTTGGCATATGCAAGAATCAGTTCCAATGCCTCGCCCAATGGGATGTTCATAGACAACTTCTTCAGCATAGGAAAAAACTTACGGAATTTCCCATCATCCACCTTCTTTTTCATCCTCTGAGGGAATGGTGGAGGTGGTCGAGGGATAGGCCTGAGAATCTATGTAGCCTCTTTTCCCTTCCCTTTTTCAGCTGTAGGCTCCTACATCACCCAAAGCCTTAGTCAAATCAACCTTGCCCGCAATAACCTATTTACCAATTTTATCCTCATCATCCAGCTCAATCTCCTTCTGTCTTTCCATCTCAACTACAACTGCCAAGGGAGGATCAACGGTGGTCTTCCCACACCTAGTCATCACAGTCATGAAGAGATTATTATTTTTTGGATTCTAGACTATGTTGCTAGGATGTTTACCCTCCTACCTTTGGTTTAGGGATGCATACATCTACCCAAGCTGCTGCTCAATCTACTTGATCGCTATGGCATGCGATTCAACTTTCTGGCTCATGCCAGAAATGTCTCCCTGAATGTCCTTTAGATGACAATCTATAGACTTTTCCTTCTTCAATAGCTGAGCGATTATGCTCTCTAACTTTGAGGGTCTAGCATCAACCTCTCTAGCCCTTGGAGGAACATATAAGCCTGTGCGGTCGTTTCGGTAGCCATCATTCTTTCTCCACTCACCTTCTTGCTCACAACCTCTGCTCTTATCCCTGTAAACATTCCTGTTGTAGTTTTCTCTATACTGGTTCCGACCTTGATTTCTAGAACCTTGGAACCAAGTATCCTGATTAGACCTTTGGGCGTTGGCCCAAAAATGCGCCACCTGGTTATCCAAGAAGTTGGCGTCCTCCTCGAAATCAGAATGCTCAAACCTTATTTTTGACCTTGAGCTCCCACTATATTTACCTTTTGAGCTCCAGAACCCGTAATATGCTTTGTGAGTAGGTCTAAAGATGTTTTCACATGAGCCAACTCCTCATCACACTCCTCCTCTTTTCTGCGTTCCTCCATAGTCATCCCTATGCCATATGTACCTGCAGCTGCTTCAGAATCTCTTGTATGCCAAGCTCTATTTGTTTTAGTCACTCGGTCTATGTGGTTGTCGCTTCCTCCCACGAGTGACTCATTAATGCTCCTCCTTCCACTATATCTTACACAACCTTAATGCTGTTGTTCAAAGACCTGTAAAAAAATTCAAACAAACTCTCATATGGAATTTAGTGATTCATACACTTAGTCAGCTTCTTCTTAAATCTCAGTCATGTCTCATGAAGTGCTGCTATCTTGAGCTATCGAAAATTATAAATCTCGTCTTTGAGTTGCAGCATCCTAGACGGTAGGAAGAACATTTCCAAAAAGGCCTGTTTAAGCTCACTCCAGTTAGTGATAGAGTCGTTTGGTAACTCTGACAACCATAGGGTGGCCTTCTCAGATAGAGAGAACGGAAAAAGCCTCAACCTGATCGCAACTTGGCTCACGCCTGGAAACCTGTACGCTTTGCAAACCCCTACAAAGTTCATCAGGTGCAGATTTGCATTATCGGCCGCATTACCACTAAACACCACTTTCATGTAAAGAAACTAGATCATGGTTGATATTTTGTGAGGTTACAACACTATCGACATTTAAAACAGAAAAAATAGCATGGACTTAGGTATGTTTATATGGATATGAGGTGCTTTTACTTTGTTTTCAGGGAAAATAGGTGTTGGAGCAAAAATGTGCAAAAGATGCATAAAAGTGCAAAAAATCAGCCCAGTACAAATCTCAGTACGGGTCGTGCCTTGACTGTACTAGTCGTACTGAGACTCGTGGGGAAACTCAGAAGGCTGAAACAAGGCAAAGGCAGAGTACGACTCTCAGCACGAGCAGTAACCGGAGTCGTGGAAGTCTTCAGAGAAAATTGCACAAGGAAGCCTCTTGGTACGGTTGGAACCCACGGATCATAACATCTAATTACGACCCATACCATGAGCCATGGGAACTTCAGTGATTCTTAAAGACTTGAAAAAACTCCAGATATAACAAGCAAGTACGATTCATAGGGGAAAGGTACGAGGTGTACCACAACACTTGTAGAAAACTTCAGAGGATGTCAAAGTTCTAAGGGCCAAGCCATAGATGAATTGTACAACTCGTAGGACTATGGTACGAGTCATACCAGCTGCTAACACTTAGTCAAATATGCAGCAGCCAAGGAATGTGCGAGAGGTAGGTATGACCTGTACAATCCTGTTATGGGTCGTATGATCAGTCGTGAGTCATGATAATTCTCAAACTATACCTCTTACTAAAGTATGAAGCATACATTGCCAATAAAGAACCCAACTAGAGGGTGGGGTCAATCCCACAGGGAATATGGAAGAGCTAGATTACAACAAGTAAGTGAACTTGTGAGATAGTTACTTCAAAATTGGGGGGTTCTGAAGAAAATCAATAATAAAAACAATTATCAAAAATACGGTTTTGAATCAATATTAAAGGGTAACTAGGGTTTGTGTTTCCTGTGGGTTCATAACTGCTTTGGGTATACACTCGTGATCATCACCAATACTTACTTATAGAACTGTAACTTAGGTTTATTCAAATGACCGATTAGTCCCTATTGAATGACTATACTCAATTACTCAACCAAGTCTCATGAGCGGTTTCAAACTATCGGTTATCACTAAGTTCCAGATTTAACTATCCTGCGACCACAACTCAAGTTAATACAATGATCATCAAGATCAAGGCTCCATTGTATTTCTCATTTCCTAATCTTTACCTCTTAGACCTAAGCAAGTAAAGAATTCGGGCATGTCCTAATGTTGCGCACCTTTAAGAAACATTTAAGCATGAAGAGAATACAATATAAGATTTTGTATTGATTTTAGAATCACTTTGTTTAAACCTAGCTTCTTAATCCACCATGGTTCCCACAACCCTAGCTATGGAGGTTTTAGCCTCTCATAGTTGTAAGTTTTGAATTGCATTCATGATTAAAAACATAAATCAATACTTACAAGTATGAATGAGAAAAACATTTCCTTTAATTAATCAGCAAAATCTTGAAAAACAAATAACAAGAACAAGAAGTATTAGAGAAAAAGTTGATCACAAGTCAAATCAACTCAATTCTCTCTTTCTCTCAATTGTCTAATATTGTCTCCAATAACGTCTCTCATAAAAAATCTACTGAAAAACAAAACATTAAACGTATTTATACAGACACAAGAATCCTTTTCCTAGGCTAATGTGAATTCTCGTATCTGGTTCCGCTCGCATCGCGAGTCAACCTACAATCCATAGCGAGATCCTATGGTCCATAACATCCTTTCGTACATTGCATGACTGGCTGGATTTTAGCTATGTGTTGGATTCTATTACGACTCATACCTCCATCTTACGACCCGTACTAAGCTCCCCTGGCTTGACTCAGAGACTTTGAAATATTTCTGAAGTTCATCAAGACCGCCATGGTACGACTCGTACCTTTATTCCACGGTTCGTATTTCCTTTTCGTAGTAGGAGTCAGCCTCTTATGCAAATCCTCTGAATCTTTTCATGACTTCATCACCACGACTCGTACACGCTTGGTATGACTCGTACTGAGACTCGTATACTGCATCTCTTCAACATTAGCCTTCTACAACTTTTCACGACCACTAGTATGACTCGTAGGACCTTCCTACGGCTCATACTGTGGACTACAATTTGAACTATTTTGCACACTTCAGGCTATCTTTTGCATCTTTTAGCTCCAACACCAATTTATCCTGTAACCAAAGGAAAAGTTCCTTATATCCACATAAATACACCTAAGTCCATACTATTTTCTTAGTTTTGAGTGTTGAAAGTGTTGTAAATCCACAGCACATCAACACCCTCGACTTAAGACTTTTGCTTGTCCTCAAGCGAAGAAAAGAAAAACAAAACATGACGCTCAACTAGAAAATAGACTTAAGATACTACAGCCAATACTCCAACAAAACTTGCACTTTCTATACAAACTCTACTGACCCTTTCTCATGGAACAACATCAACTAATGCATTACAAGCAACCTCAAAACATCATAAACAGGGATCAAGACATGTTATCTAGCTATCAACAGGCAATCAAGTCATCACCAATTTTTTTCACATAGACCAATGGTAAAAGCAAACATAATCCATGTACCCTCACACAAATGAAGTCTCCACTCAGATACGAAATGTCAAGCATAGCATGGGAACTAACAAGTAAGGCGCTCACTCTCACAAAGAAGTTACAAGTATTATGTGTCAGATACCATAGACTTTCCCTTATTTTCTCTGCTTTGATTTATCAGATGGTCGAGTTAGGATCACTATAGGACTTGGTATGTCTTGTAATGTAGGCTTAGGGCTAGACATTATAAAGATGGAAGATTTTATAAGTGACTATCCCTTCTTTGGCACTACATACATTGGCTACACCATTCACCTATTTCACCCTTTATTCTTTCATTCCCTTTTCTTCCCTTTTCACCCCTTTTTATACACATTTGCATGGGTGTGGTGAGTTTTCATCTTTTTTAGAATTTTCATTTTATTTTGAGTTTTCTTTTTCAAGATTCTCAGCATTTTCATCTATTTTCTTTTCATCTCACCACACCTCATTTTTTTTACCATTTCTTTTCTCTTTTCTTTTTCTTTCTCCCGTTTCCACCATTTACGCACCCCTACTCTAGCCACCCTCAACTTAAGAATTTTGCTTATGTTGAGTTTCACAATATCCAAGGAAGGACCAGGGCCAAAACAGGTTCATTGTAAATAAATGGGTACGATTAATCGGTAAATCAAAGAAACATGGTCTATTAAGGCTCAAACTTGGGGTCAAGGGATTCATGCAACTTTGGTAGGGTAATATAGGCTAAAAGTGAACTAAAAAAATTTCCTATGATCATATCCTAACCAACCATCCTTAGCCTATGCAAAGACCAACCAGGCAAGTTCTGGATCTTCAACACAATACCGAACTGAACACTATACCTCACTCACACATGGTACATGAACTATTTTCACCTCACCTATCTGATTTATACATGTCTTAACAAGACTACTCATGTTGATAAACTTAATGACATCAAAAGATCCACATAAATTATGCATGTTGTCACAAATACTAACTAATTTATCAAAAAAAAAATTTAAACAGGGTCAATTTTTTTTCAAGAAACAAAACTAATGCATTTTTATTGGTTGAGCACTCCTAAGTTACTATCTAATTAAACAAAAATCACAAGCTAAAAATAAAAATCCGACACACGTGGGTTCTACTAGATAGCACAATTGAGGAAAAAGAATCACGACAAGAAAATCCCTCAGACGAATCAAAAATTCCAAAAATCACAAGTAAACCCCCTCCCTTTTTTTAAAAAAGCATGCTTCTTCCCCGAATCATAGAATGTAAAAATAGAGGGAAGGGAACATACCTGCGGCTATTTAGACTTCACCATCCATGGGTTGCCTCCCATGCAGTGCCTGATTTAACGTCGCGGCACGACGCAAGTATCTTGACTACTTAGACTTCGTCAAGGAACTCGGACTCATCCTCCACTGTATTAAATGCATGGATTTACCAAGAGGCGCCCTATATGAGACAAAACAAAACAAACAAAAATGTAAAAGATGAAATAACAACCAAAGAGTCAAATACAAGCAAATAATCTAGTCTTAGCCGTATTCTCCGGCAACGACGCCACTTTTTGACAACGCTCAAATCAAACCTCTTAATGAAGTATGAAGCGGACGATGTCAATAAAGAACCCAACTAGAGGTTGTGGTCGATCCCATAGGAAATATGGAAGAGCTAGATTACAGTTGGTAAGTCAACTTGTGTGGTAGTAACTTCAAAACTGGGGGTTATGAAGAAAATCAATAATAAAAACAATTATCAAAAATTTGGTTTTGAATCAATATTAAAGGATAACTAGGGTTTGTGTTCCCTATGGGTTCATAACTGCTTTGGGTATACACTCGTGATCATCATCAATACTTACTAATAGAACTGATAACTTGAGTTCATTCAAACGACCGACCAGTCCCTATTGAATGACTATACTCAATTACTCGACCGAGTGGTTTCAAACTATTCGTTATCACTAAGTTCAAGATTTAACTATCCCGAAACCACAGCTCAAGTTAATACAATGATCATCAAGATTAAGGCTCCGTTGTAATTCTCTTTTCCTAATCTCTACCTCTTAGACCTAAGCAAGTAAAGAATATGGGCATGTACTAACGTTGCGCACCGTTAAGAAATATTTAAGCATGAAGAGAATATAATATAAGTGTTTGTATTAGTTTTAGAGTCACTTTGTACAACCCTAGCTTGTTAATCCACCATGGTTCCCACAACCCTAGCTATGGAGGTTTTAGCCTCTTAAAGTTGTAAGGCTGTGAATTGGATTCATGATTAAAAACATAAATCAATACTTACAAGTATGAATGAGAAAAACACTTTCATTAATTAATCAACAAAATCTTGAAGAACAAATAGCAAGAACAAGAAGAATTCAAGAAAAGGTTGATCACAAGTCAAATAAACTCAATTCTCTCTTTCTCTCAATTGTCTAGTGTTGTCTCCAATAATATCTCTCATAAAAAATCTACTGAAAAATAAAACATAAAACGTATTTATACTGACACAAGAATCCTTTTCCTAGGATAGAGGGTGAATTTTCATATCTGGTTCCGCCCGCATCACGAGTCAACCTACGATCCGTAGAGAGATCCTACGGTCCGTAGCATCCTTTCATACATTGCATGACTTGCTGGATTTTAGCTAAGTGTTAGATCCTGGTACGACTCATGCCTCCATCTTACAATCCGTACTGAGCTCTCGTGGCTTGACTCTGAGACTTTGAAGTATTTCTAAAGTTCATCACGACTGCCATGGTACGACTCATACCTTCATTCCACATTTCGTACTTCCTTTTCGTAGTAGGAGTCATCCTCTTATGCAAATCCTCTGAATCTTTTCACGACTTCTTCACCAGGACTAGTAAAATCTTGGTACGACTCTTACTGAGACTCATACACTGCATCTCTTCAACATTAGCCTTCTACAACTTTTCACGGCCACCAGTACGACTTGTAGGATCTTCCTACGGCTCGTATTATGGACTGCAATTTAAGCCTATTTTACACACTTCAGGCTATCTTTTGCATCTTTTAGCTCCAACACCAATTTATCCTATAACCAAAGGAAAAGTGTCTTATATGCACATAAATACACCTAAGTCCATGCTTTTTTTTTGTTTTGAGCACCAAAAGTGTTGTAAATCCATAGCACATCAAGTCAAGCCAGCGCCAGATATGAAAAATTCCCTGTTAGCTTAGGAAAAGGTTTCTAATGTCTGTATAAATACCTTTTATGTTTTATTTTAGTAGGAGAACATAGAGAGAAGGTAGTAGACATGTGAAAAGTTTTATTTGTGAATTATTATCAAGTTTTGGAGAGCAATTCTTAGGATCAACACTTTATTTTATCAATTGTTCTCGAGTTTGTTCTTTGATACTCAAAGCATGTTTTCTTCCAATTATTGTTGCAATTATTTAATTATGTGGTTGTCTATGGATGCTAGTTATAATCTTACAATTATGAGAGGCTAAAAC
>JACEIK010007960.1:40179-58761 GCA_018107945.1 Datura stramonium
CCAGTTGTTTAGATGAACCCTAAATATCAATTCTACAAGTAAGCATTGATGTTGATCATGTGTGTATACCCGAAGTAGTTATGAACCCATGGGAAACACTTACCCTAGTTATTTTCAAATCTTGATAACAACCACAACTACAATCTTGTTTAAAATATTCTTTTTCTTTCAACCCCCCAATTTGGAGATAACTTACCAATAAGTTTAAGTACTGGCATTAGTCTAGATCTTACCTTATTCCTTGTGGGTTCAACCCAACCTCTTTGTTGGGTTCTTTATTGAAAACATCTGCTTCATACTTTGCTAGGAAGTGTGAGTTTGAGCGTTATAAAAAAGTGGCGCCGTTGCCGGGGAATACGCTAAGATTAGATTAATTGCTTGTATTTAACTTTTGGTTGTTATTTCCTGAATTACGTTTTCCTTTTGTTTCTGGATATCTACAGGTTATCTCTTGGTGAATGCCAAGTACACGTCGAACTAGAAACCCCCTGATTCCTTTGGATCTCTGTCATGCCCTGCCTTGGGGGGTATGACTGGCACCTGGTGCCCTACTAGGGTCTAGACTAACCCGACTGGACTTATGCACTTATGGTGCCAACTTACTTCTCAAATCAAGAAAACAACGGGCTATATCTCGGCTGTAAACACAGACCCGGCCGACAAGGCCGCATAGCCACCTGTAAAATAAAATAGCTACCTAGAAACATATAATAATAGGGAGTCCTATGTGGGCCGACAAGGCCACCATGCTGTCTAGTTATAACTGAAATGAAAATCAGGCAACTTACATATGCTATAGCCGATAAGGCCACTACTCAACTGCTAAAAAAGGCCCCACATGACCATCATCACAAAATGAAACATACATCTTGGGCCCATACGGCCAATAACAGACTAACCACAGGGTATTGTACATCTGCAAGCCTCTAGGAGTAAAATAGTGGTCGAGACAGGGCCTCGACCTACCCATAAATTGAACAATCAAAAAAATATAGACCTTCTAACTATTAGCTCCGGAGGAAGGGAGTTAATTGTGCTACTAACCCTGGCTGGAAGCTACGAAGATCCTGGTCTGCGCCTATTCGCACCTACAGGAACGTAATGCAGCGCCCGCAGAGGGCGTCAGTACAATATGTACCAAATATGTAAGGAAGTAAAAATAATAACTGAATGAGAGCCGAAGAACTGAAATAATCATACAGAAGGGCAAGAGTTTAACCTGAACAATCTCGCTATCTATAGTAATTAATTAACAAAAAATACATATATACAAACAAGAACCTAACCGGGCCCCTATAAGCGCGGAAGGTACAACCCATACAAGAATAACCTATCTGGGCCCCCATAAGCCTCGACAGGTACAAACAATATATGTCCCACTATTTGGTTGTTAATGACTACGGTATACGGTATCTCAGAACGACCCTCACAACCTCGATCTAATGGAACTCATTATGGCCCTCACGGCCTCGATCTAATGGAACTCATTATGTCCCTCACATCCCCAATCTAATGGAACTTGCTATGGCCCTCGCGGTCTCTGTGCAATGGAACTCAGTACGTCCCTCGCGGCCTCTGTACAATAGAACTTAGTATGGCCCTCACGGCCTCAAGCTAATAGAACTCAATATGGCCCTCGCGGCCTCAGTATAACAAACCACAGCTAATCACAATAGATATGCCTTTGAATCATTTCCTTAGACTCATCCTATGTTACAATAGTTAAGGTAGCTAACTTGCCGAAAGAATTCACCTTAACATACCTCGATTTCTATTTCCTCAGTAACTAGCGAGTTTCAATTGGTATTAAATAGCCCTTCCTAGCTGTAATCATACTACTGAGAGAACGAAACTAGTTTCAGTACTAAATTCGGAAGAACTAATGACTTGTAATAATAGTATTTACTATACTTCAACTCAATGAAACACGGCCGAAAACATATAATTTCCTGAGAGTTTAGAAGGGAGAAATACTTAATTGAAGTTATGATCGTATAGAAATTAGTTTGAAGGAATTCTGATAGCTTTTTCTCAGCGGAGTTACAATTTGCCGGGTGAATTTCACGAAAATAACTCCATAGTAATGCTCCCTATGGGCTTAGTATTCAATACTTGAGGTTAATTTGAATTTGGACAGCGTTTCTTACTGTAAACGGATGAAAATCTCTCAATTCACTCGACTTTTACTCTCTCTACCCGAAGATATATATATGTATCAAATGAATCAAATGATAGCAACTTAATATATATAACATTTGGGCGGTGGACAGGGGGTCCGTGGCACAGACCCCATCGCGCCAAAACACGAGCGTGTCATGGAGCCTAATGCGGAGGGGGAGGGTCCATGACATGTTGCCCCTCTGGAAGCCTACTCCGGCCTCCTCCGGTGCAACCCCGATTACCCGCTCAATCGGCCTTTCCCCGAGCTTTCTCGCATGCGTCATGCTCTAAAACTCTTGACTAATGTACGAGTAGGCCGACTAAATGTTAGAAGTTTATGGGGTGTAACATCCTCCCCCCCCCCCTAGGAACATTCGTCCTCGAATGTCACTTACAGGAGCTTAACTCTTTCAACTATTATTATAGAAAATTTTGGGAGAGTCTCCCCTATAATATGGACTATCCAAAAACCCTGGAATGCAGAAAAGTCCAACACAGATATCTCAAACCATACTATAATAACTTTTCCATAACTAAGGAATAGATAATCAAACAATATTGATAATATAAGTAATAAAATAATAACTAAGAAAAATAATCATCTTAACTGTATGATCTGAGTCGATCCTGGAACAAGTGAGCATATCTAGACCTCACCAGGTCATCTCTTTTTTATTTCTGTTCCTCCACAATATTTTAACGGATGCCACATCTTTAGTTCTCAGTCTGCGAACCTGCCGATCTAATATTGCAACTAGAATCTCTTCGTAAGCTAGTTCTTCAGTGACCTGAATATCTCCAACTGGTACCACTCAGGACGGGTCACCTATACACTTTCACAACATAGACACATGAAATACTGGATGGACAGATTCTAACTCTGGAGGAAACTCTAATTCATATGCCACTCGGCCTATTCTCCGGGTGATTCGATACAGCTCAATGAACCTCGGGCTAAGCTTGCCCTTCTTACCAAATCTCATCACGCCCTTCATCGTAGACACTATAACGAATACCTAGTCATTAACATCAAATTCTAATTCTCTGCGCCGTACATCAGAGTAGGATTTCTAATGACTCTGAGTTGTTAGTAGCCGTTCTCTGATAAGTTTCACTTTCTCTTCTGACTGGTGGATTAGGTTTGGCCCGACTAACCCTGCTTCTCCTACTTCGAACCACCCAATTAGGGACCTGCATTTCCACCCATATAATGCCTCATAAGGCACCATCTGTATGGTAGAATGGTAACTGTTATTATATGCAAACTCAATAAGGGGTAAATGCTCTTCTCAGCTCCCTCCAAAGTCTAGCACACACGCTTGTAACATATCCTCGAGTGTCTGAATGGTGCGCTCTGCCTGGCCGTCTGTCTGGGGATGAAAGGTTGTACTTTGATTAACCTGCGTCCCTAAACCATTCTAAAATAACTGCCAAAATCTAGCTGTAAACTATGCTCCTCTATCAGAAATAATGGATACTGGAACATCGTGCAATCGGACTATCTCTTTGATATATAACTTTGCATAGTCTTCAGCTGAAAATGTAGTTCGAACTGGTAGGAAGTGAGCTGACTTCGTCAGTCTGTCAACAACAAACCAAATAGAGTCAAACTTGTGTCTAGTATGGGGTAACCCTGTCACAAAGTCCATATTGACTGCTTCCCATTTCCACGTTGGTATAGTCATCTCCTGAGTTAATCCGCCAGGTCTCTAGTGCTCAGCCTTCACCTGATGACAATTAGGGCACTAGGCTACAAATGCGATTATATCTTTCTTCATTCCAGGCCACCACTATATACCTTTTATGTCTTGGTACATCTTCGTCGAGCCAGGATGAAGAGAGTAACGAGAATAGTGTACCTCTTCCATAATCTACTGGCGGAGCCTGCTGCATTTGCAACGCAGAGGTGACCTCTGTACCTTAATACCCCATCTTTAGCTACCCCAAAAGCCGCTAATTCACCCGTAGAATTTTATCTCTAAGTTGTACTATATGAGAGTCCTCATATTGCCATTCCTTCACCTCTACCACTAGGGACAATACATCTGTATTCTAAATTATGACCCCACTGTCTTCTGAATCTATTACCCGAACAGCTAAATTGGCTAACCTATGCAACTCTCAAGCCATCTCCCGCTTTTCTGGCCTCAAATATACTAAACTCCCCATAGATCTGCGACTGAGCCCATTTGCTATAATATTAGCTTTCCTCGATGATACAAGATGTTCACGTTATAATATTTTAGCAACTCTAACCAACGGTGATGTTGTAATTTCAACTCTTTCTGCATGAAAATATATTGGAGGCTCATATGATCCGTGAAAATACCTACATGTACACCATACTAGTAATGCCTCCATATTTTTAAGTCATGAATTACTGCAGCTAACTCCAGATCATGGGTGGGATAGTTCTTTTCGTGCTTTCTAAGTTGTCTGGAGGCATAAGCGATTACCTTCCCGTGCTGCATCAGGACACACCCTAACCCGACGCTTGAAGTGTCACAATACACGGCATACCCCTATAAACCTTTTGTAAATGCTAGCACTAGTGCCGACGTCAACCTATTTTTCAATTCTTGGAAAATCTGCTCATTGGCCTCGGTCCACTGAAATCTGGCTGCTTTCTAAGTCAATTTAGTCAAGGGCATCGATAGGGTAGAAAAGCCCTCCACAAACCTCCTGTAATACCTGGCTAGACTTAGAAAACTGCGAACTTCTGTAGGAGTGGTAGGTCTGGGCCATGTATTTACTGCCTCTATTTTCTGTGAATCAACTTGAATACCATCCTCTGATACAATGTGTCCCAAGAAAGCTATGGAACTCAACCAAAACTCACATTTAGAAAATTTCGCATATAGCTGGCTGTCTCTGAGGGAAGTATTGTCTGCAAATGATCCCTGTGCTCTGCTTCTGAGCGGGAGTACACCAAAATATCGTCAATAAACACGATCACAAACAAATCTAAGTATGGCCTGAAGATACTGTTCATTAAGTCCATGAATACTGCTGGGAATTTGTCTACCCGAAGGACATAACTAGGAACTCAAAATGACCATACCTGGTCCCAAAAGCCATCTTCGGGATATCCTTCTCCAGCACTCAAACCTGATGGTATCCGGATCTTAGGTCAATCTTAGAAAAATATTTTGCCCCTTGCAACTAATCAAACAAATCATCTATCCTGGGAAGCGGGTATTTATTTTTAATAGTCACTTTATTCAACTGTCGATAATCTATGCACATATGGAGAGACCCATCTTTCTTTCTCACAAATAGAACTGGTGCATCCCCCTAGTGACGTACTTGGCATGATAAAACCCTTATCTAATAAATCTTTCAACTGTTCTTTCAATTCCCTCAATTCATCCGGAGCCATTTGGTATGGAGGGATGGATATAGGCTGAGTATCTAGTACCAAATCAATAGAGTAATCAATTTCCCTTTTTGGAGGGATGCCAGGGAGTTCCTCCAGAAACACATCTAGAAATTCATTAACCACTGGGATGGATTGAAGATTCGGGGGCTCTGCTTGCGTATCCCGGACCCTAACAATATGGTAGATGCAACTTTTTTCTATCAACTTTTTTTCTCTAAGATGGGATAGGAACTTACCCTTTGGCATGGATGTACTACCTTTCCATTCTAGCACTACTTCCCCCGAGAAGTGGAATCGGATGATTCTGGTCCAACATTCTATAGTAGAATAACACGGTGCCAACCAAATCCATACCCATCATAACATCAAAATCAATCATCTCTAGCTCTACTAAATCTGTTGAGGTCTGACGACCCACAATCTCTATTGTACAACCCCGGTAAATTCTTTTAGCAATAATAGAGTCATCTACGGGTGTAGATATTGAAAAAGGTCGTTGAAGTATTTCTGGCACTATATCAAACTTTCGAGCTACTAATGGAGTAACATATGACAAAGTAGAACTCGGATCTATCAAATCATAAACTGAGTGAGAACAGACATCTAATGTACCTATCACAACATCTGGCAATGACTCTAACTCCTGTCGCCCTGGTAGTGCATATGTGTTGTCCTGGCCACTGCATGAACTTGATGCCTTGGATCTGCCTCGGCCCCTGCCAGCTGGAGCTGAGGGTCCGTGCCCTGTAGAGGGTGGTAGGGCATACGAATCTACTGAAGATCTATCCTACTGATCTTGGCTGCTCTGGCGTCTAGTCGGATAATTTCTCATCATATGTCCCTCCTGCCGCAAGAATAGCAGGCTGTGGAACCACACATGCACCTCCCAGGTGCTTCCTATGGCAAGTACTACATCGGGGCATTGCCAATTCTGTCTGATCTTGTCCTCTCTGCTGCTGTGAGCCTAATGCCTGAGAACTCTCTCTGGGATCTGACTGTCCACGATGATCTGATCTGCTACTATGCTGCTGCTAGAACAGGGTCCTGGGTGGCCTACTTGACAAGAGAGGCCTAAGTCCACCCGAAAAATCCTCCTGGAAATCTGCGGGCCTACCCCTCCGACGTTGCTCCTGACCTGCCCTCTCCATGGCGTACTGACGCTGCCTGAGATCCTCTATTTTCTGAGAAAATTCCTACACCCATGAAATATCAATATCCTCTCGCAATATGGATTTAATACATGATTCCACATACTCTGGCGTAGGTCCCATAATGAACCGATGCACCCTGGCTGGCATGGTATCAACAAACGAGGGCGCATACCTGGATAAGGAATCAAACCTCAGGGCATATTCTCTAACGCTCATTCTGCCTTGCCCTAGGTGCAAGAACTGCTCCACTCTGGCCTGCCGGACCTCTCGGGGCAAGTAATGATCTTTGAAAGCCTCAGAGAAAACAGGCCACGTAGGTGGAGGTGCATCTCTACCTCGGGATCTCTCCCAACTTTCATACCAAAAAACTACTACATCTCGCAGTCGGAATACTGCTAGCTAAACTGATTTGGTAGAAGAGGCATGCATAACTCTGAATATCCTCTGTAACTGATCTATAAAGTTCTAGGGATCCTCTCTACGATCGGTCCTTGTAAACAGTGGGGGACTCAGAGCAAGGAATTTTCACGAACTCTCGAGCTACAAGGCCCCTCAGCGGCAACTAGTATTACTGGTTGAGGCTGACGCTGGGCAGCCATCATCTGAACCCACATATAAAATGCACCCCTAAGCTTCTCATCTGATGGTACTGGAATAGCTGGGGGTGGTACTAGTGCCCCTGCTGCCCTAGTGGGCTCTGAGTACAGTGGTAAGTGCTGGGGAGATCAAGGGGATATCTCCCTAGCGCCCTTAGACCGGGTCGACTCTGACTGGGGACCCCTACTGGTGCCCTCTCCTGCCGTCATACCTAAATCTCGACCAGTCGCATTCTATCGTGCATCTGGCATTTTTCTCTGTAAATACCAAAATAACGTAAGCTTAGGTGATTACCCTATACAACTTAGCTCTATAGCATGACTGGATGAGAAAGAAAAGTAACCACACTATTATGTCTCGGAGCCTCCTGTCTATAGAATGTGGTGCACAACACACCCATAGACAAGACTCTACTTGACACGGCTTGCAGACTCCCTGGGATACGACCTGCTCTGATACCAAGTTTGTCACATGCCGCCTTGAGGGGTATGACTGGCACCTAGTTCCCAACTACGGTCTAGACTAACCTAACTGGACTTATGCACTTCTGGTGCCAACTTACTTCTCAATTCAAGAAAACAACGGGCTATATCTCGGCTGTAAACATAGCCCCCGACCGACAAGGCCGCACAACCACCTGTAAAATAAAACAGCTACCCAGAAACAGATAATAATAGGGAGTCCTATCTGGGCCAACAAGGCCACCATGATGTCTAGTTATAACTGAAATGAAAATCAAGCGACTTACACATGTTATAGCCGACAAGGACACTACACAACAGCTAAACAAGTCCCACACGGTTGTCATCACAAAATGAAACATACATCTGAGCCCCACACGGACAAAAACAAACTAACCACTGGGTACTGTACATCTGCAACCCTGTGGGAGTAGAATAGTGGTCGAGACAGGGCCTCGACCTACCCATAAACTGAAAAATAAAAAAAATAGACCTTTTAACTATTAGCTCCGGAGGAAGGGATCTAACTATGCTGCTAACCCTGGTTGGAAGATATGAAGATCCTAGTCCGCGCCTATCCACACCTGCAGGCAAGTAATGCATCTCCCACAAATGGCGTCAGTACAATATGTACCGAATATGTAAGACAGTAAAATAATAACTGAATGAGAGTTGAAGAACTGAAATAATCATACAGAAGGGCAAGATTTTAACCTGAATGATCTCGCTATCTGTAGTAATTAATTAACAAGACACACATATATACAAACAAGAACCTAACCGGGCTCCCATAAGCCCGGAAGGTACAACCCATACAAGAATAATCTACCTGGGCCCCCATAAGCCTTGACAGGTACAAACAATATATGCCCCACTATCTGGTTGCTAATGAATGCGGTATACAGTGTCGCAGAACATAATAGATATGCCTTTTACTCTCTTCCTTAGACTCAAATTGTGTTACAATACTTAAGGGAGATATCTTGCCGAAAGAATTCGCCTTAACATACCTTGATTGCCGTTTCCTCAGTAACTAGCAAGTTTCAACTAGTATTCAATAGCCCTTCCTAGCTATCATCGTACTACTGGGAGAATGAAACTAGTTTCAGTACTAAATTCGACAGAACCAATGACTTGTAATACTAGTATTGACTATACTTCAACTCAATAAAACACGACTTAAAACGTATAATTTCCCAAGAGTTCAGAGGGGAGAAAAACTTACTTGAAGCCTGTGATCGTATAGAAATCAGTTTGAAGCAATTCTGATAGCTTTTTCTCGGTGGAGTTACGATTCGCCAGCGAATTTCACGAAAATAACTTTTTAGTAGTGCTCCCTACAGGCTTAGGATTCAATACCCAAGGTTAATTTGAATTTGGATGGCGTTTCATAGCGTAAAAAAACAAAAATCTTTCAATTCCCTCCATTTTTACCCTTTTTGCCCGAAGATATATATGTATCAAATAAATCAAATGACAACAACTTAATATATATAACATTTGGGTGGTGGACAGGGGGTCCATGGCATGGACCCCGTCGCGCAAAAACACGGGGGTGTCACGGAGCCCAACGCGGAGAGGGAGGGTCCGTGACACATTGCCCCTCTGGCAACCTGCTCTGGCCTCCTCCCGTGTAACCTTGATTCCGCGCTCGATCGGCCTTTCCACGGGCCCTTTCTCGCATGCGTCGTACACTAAAACTCTTGACTAACATATGAATAAGCCGACTAAATGTTAGAAGTTTATGGGGTGTAACAATATTGACTCGAAAGAACACTACGAAGTATGGAGAACCAAGAGAAGAGAGATGCCAATATTGATGAAGAAGCTAGGCAAGTCGTTCTAGCTCGACAAGCTGTACTTTAGGACATGGAGGATGCTCGAGATGAGGTTGTCAACGCTGGTCGCCATGGATGGGGCAATAGAGTCCAAAGATATTCCCCTCAATTCTTTGATGAGGATGACCCTGACATTGATGAAGTCGGGTCAACCGGAGCTATTGTACTACCACCATTGCCTGCTGGGGCAAAATTTGACATCACTAGCACCATGATACAACTATTGAACATGAAGGGGGTGTTTAGTGGTCATGCAGCTGATGATGCCAAACTGGACTTAATGAACTTTGTTGGAATATGCAAGGCATACAGGTTGCCCAGAGTTAGCCAGGACACAATAAGGCTAAGACTCTTCCCCGTCTCTCTATTTGGGGAGGCTACTTTATGGTTATTGTAGTTTCTCAACGACTCCATTACCAACTAGTGGATGCTCAAACAAGCTTTTCTAGAGAGATTCTTTCCACTCTCCAAGATGCTGTAGCTTAAGGATGAAATCTATAATTTTAGACAACTAAAGATTAAGGCACTTCACGAAACCTGGTTGAGATTAAAGAAGAAGTTGACCAAGTGCCCAAACCACAAAATTCTTAATGACAGTTTGTTGGAGATTTTCTATAGATCACTGAATAACAGTACTAAAGTTGATGCAGACAAATTAGCAGGAGGAGCACTAATGAGCCACACCTGGAAGCAAGCTGCACTATTCTAGATAGAGTGACAAAAACAAACAGAGCATGGTACACCCAGGAAGCTGAAGCAGCGGATGGTACATATGTTGTTGGTTTAACTGCAGACCAATTAAGGAAGGAGGAAGAACGTGACCAGGAATTGGCTCATATGCACACATCATTGGACCTGCTCACAAAGCATATCATGGGCGCTGGATCTAGAAAAGTTAATACAGTGGGGACATAGCGACAGGAACTAGGGCCTAAGAACTCAGATTTCGAGGAGGAGGCAAACTTCTTGGACAACCAGTTGGCAGGTTTCCGAGACAATGCCTAAGGGTATGGACAAGACACTTGGTGCCAAGGTTCTAGAAACCAAGGTCGAAACCAATACAGAGACCATTACAATCAGAATAGGTACAGAGACAGAAGCTGAGGTCGTGAGCATGAGGGAGAATGGAGAAGGAATGATAGTTACCGCAACGACCGAGCAAGATTGCACGTGCCTCTGAATGTATATGAGGGGGAGGCTGGACAATCAAAGTTGGAAAGCATGATGGCTGAGATGCTAAAGAAGGTTAGATCCACGAATGATCAGCTGAAAGATATCTGTGGTGATCTATCGAGCATGATTCAGAGAATTGAGTCACATGCTACAGCTATCAAGCAGATTGAATAATAGCTAGGGAAACTATTAGAATCAATGAACCCTAGGCAAAAAGGTACACTACCTAGCAACACAGTTCAAAATCCGAAAAATGATAGTCACTTCATAGCTGTGATGACTAGGAGTGAAAAGACCACGGTTGATCCCTCTCTGCCAGTTGTAGTTGAGCTTCAAAGGAAGAAAGAAAGCATAATCGGTGATGAGGATGAGGTTGCTGAGAATGAGCATGATGAGGATGCTTAGTTGACTGAGGCTCCAGTTGTTGAGAAGGGGCCTAAGGCTAAATAAGGAGAGAAGCAAGGAGCCACACAAAATTACAAGGCTATTCCACGACCACCACCACTGTTCCCTCAAAGAATAAAGAAGAAGGAGGAGAATGGTAAGTTTCAGAAATTTCTATCAATGCTAAAACAATTATCTATAAACATACCATTGGTCGAGGCATTAGAAAAAATGCCGGGATTCGCCAAGTTTATTAAGGACCTCGTTACGAAGAAAAGGTTCTTGAGCTACCAGCCTGTGGATAACGTGAATCATTGTAGCGTTATAGCCTCATTGGTCCTTGCCTAGAAGAAGGAGGATCCAGGTGCCTTCACCATTCCATGTGCAATTGGTGATGTTGAGTTCGCGAGGGCACTCTACGACTTGGGAGCAAGCAACAATCTGATGCCATTAGCTGTGTTTAAGAAGCTCAGCTTGGGAGCCCCTACCCCAACTACTATGCGGCTACTGATGGCCGACCAAACTATGAAGAATCCTGTAGGATCCTATTTGATGTACTTGTTAAAATGGACAAATTCATATTCCCAGTAGACTTCGTGATCCTTGATTGCAAGGTTGATATTGAGGTCCCCATCATTTTGGGGCGACCATTCCTTGCCACTGGGAGGGCTTTAGTAGATTTAGAGGCTGGCCAATTAAAATTCAGACTCAACAAAGAAGAGGACACCTTCAATGTATGTCGGCCAATAAAGCAACCAAAGGAGTACAAAGTGGTCTCAGCAATTGAGGATTAGTCCGAGTTCCTTGACAAAGTCTGAGTAGTCAAGAGACTTGTTTCATGCCACGACATTAAATCAAGAGCTTCTTGGAAGGCAACCCATGTGGTGGTTTGGTGAATTCTGAGTAACTGAACCACCTGCGTCATGCCACAATGTTAAATCAAGCGCTTCTTGGGAGGCAACCCAAGTTTATTGAGTTATGTGTGCATAGTGTGCAGGAGAAACAAAAACAGGTGGCAGAAGAATTGCTGAACAGACTGGTGCTATGGTTCTTAGTACGACTCATAATAGGATTGTATGGACCATAGTACGAGTCATGGTAAGAAGCATAGATGTATCTCAATGCATGAGTTTAGGGTACGGTTGGTCCTACGATTCGTAACTTCATTGTATGGATCGTAGTACTCACTGTAGTTATGAACTATGAAAGGCATGGAACTCAAAGTAAGAGAGACCTACAAGTCATAGTATGGGTCGTACCTTCATAGTACAAGCCGTAGGATGTACTTGTAGGTCCATAGGTAAGTTTTCTTAACATCTTTGTTACGAGTCGTAGGGACGAGTCGTAGGTCATTCGTACGACTCGTGGTACGAGTCGTGATGGGTCAAAAAGATTAAAATTACCCAACTCGGCCCAGATTTTTCAAATTAGCCCTAAAACCTATTTAAACATCAAACCTATCAAACCCTTCTCCCATGCACTCAAAATCAAACTCATGAAAGTACCCACGACTCCCTCAGACCCATAACTCAAGGTCACAATCGATTGAGCAAGCTTTTTGCTCACATAACACTGTTAAACTCGAAGTCCAACCCTAGTCCCTGATTTTCAGTCGAAGTGAGCAGAGTTTCGCATCATTCAAGTAAATTTTTATGCTTTAAATCGGGTAAAAAGGCCTATTGTGCCTAAACAAACTTGCTTATTCACTGGGAGTCCTCTCAATGCATGAAAAATCAAATAAGACAATGACCAGTGATGTGAAAAAGTTAATGTATGACTGGGTGGGAATTGAACATGTTAAAAATTGCACAATGAACTGCTAAAACTTGAGTTACGGGTTGTGAATAAAAATGAGAAGAATGTGTAATTGTTAAAACATGATGAATGCATGCCTAGACTTGGGAATTTTGAGTACCCAACACAAAATCAAATTCACCTGTAAACTAAATCGAAAATAAGGTAGGGACAGGCTTCACAAGCCTTCCTATGACTCGTGATTTCACAATACGACTCATAGGATGGCTCGTTAGGACTGTCCCAAGCCAAACATGTAAAAATTAAGAGGTACGAAACCTAGTATGGCTCGTAGTGTCCTGCTACGAGTTGTACCTGGCAATCTACCAAGAGTCTAAAAAGGGTTAAGTCCAAAAGTGACAGTATGATCCTTCCTATGACTCATAGAACCGACTTACGGGTCATACCATGAGTCATGGAAAAATACAGAACATTTATTTTCAAGGGGCATCCACATGTGAATCATGGTATGGTCCGTACCTTCATGCTATGAGTCATACCTCAAAGCGTAACATTAATTTGAGACATTATGAGTCTCAGTACGAATTGTACCTACAAGGTATGACTCGTACTGTAGACCCATGATAAATTATAGAGGACTTTTTTCTTGCTTTCTTTTTCTTAGGTTTGGAATTCTAATCTTTTTTCTCCATAGGTACAATGACTAAGAAAAGAAAAGCGTGCGAAGAAACTACTCGAATGGCATTGATAGATGAAACTTTCAAATCCGAACAAGTGGAAAAAAATCTAGTGGTTCAGTGGAGGAATACCGCTAGGGCAGAAGCTAAAGTCTAGGCCGTGGCGGCCACTGCCACAACTGTTGGTGGTCCCTAGACTGAGAAGGGAGCTGACCAAAGAGATCAAGAGTCTGGAAGCAGCTCTAATGATGAGGAGGTGTCCAAGGAGGCCTAATCCGGCGATGGAGATAGTGAGTCCGGATTTGAGGAGGCACCTAATGCTGAGCAAGAGAAGACATCTCCTAGGGAGAACCGTACCATTTGGTGGAGCGTACCAAGAGCCCAAGAGATTTATGAACGGGGTATTTCTCTCACCGCCAAGAACAAACCTACACGGAGTATTCAAGAAGAGCCACAGATCCTCACCAATACATTGAACGAGGTGGAGGAGATAAAGAGGATATTCAGCTTTTATGGGTTCGACTAGATGGCTAGAGCCCCGAATCGATACACTTCAGAGATCGCCAGGAGTTCTACGCCAATTATTTGGCAACCATGGAGCAGAAAGCAAAGGAGGGGAAAAATTGAAAGATCAGCCCAAGCTGGAGAGTGTCATGGTACAAGGCTGTAATGTTGATATATCTGAGCACACTATTGCTCGGGTGTTATATGTGCCCCAATTCATAGCAACATACACTACACCGGAGTATGACTACCGAATGGACGTCATGAAAAAGATCAAACAGTTGGGCTTTGGAGAGAGGTGGAGGAAGATTCAGTGGTTGTCCGGGGTTATTACTGAGACAAAGAAGAAGCAGAATGGTGCGGTAAGTAGGTTACAAAGAATTCCCTGAACATCATAGAAAAAGCCTGTTAGACATTAGTTTGCCACTAGTTGGCCCCGACAGTGAATGACAATACCCTCATCGCAAATAGAGAAGCTTTGGTGGCATGTATCATATCTAGATATCCCATCAATATCTTGAGGGTCATTGCGGAGGAGATCTGGGATCGGGCTATGGGATTGAGCACTACCATCCTATTCCCGAGTCTCGTATTCAAACTTTGCACAGAGGGAGGTTTCAAGGTACGTCATGGTGAGGAGAACTTGATAGGAGGACAGCGGATCACATATGTAGACTTAATCCGGTATAAAATGAACCCGGTAAGTCGGGCATGAATTTCTACCGCAGTCCCAGTATCACGAATAGTTGGGGGCGAGTAGGTTAATGGCCCCACCTCACAGGAGCAGTGTAATACCCCGGAAGGGCCTAACAATAGACCCGGGAGTTGAAGCTGGAAACTGTAGAAAAACCTAGAATTTTGCACCAGGACAACTCGAGGTACAAATCGTGGTGAAGACCTCGTGACTCGAGTCGTGATGAATTTTCGGAACCTGAGGTCATATCAGGGGTGGTCCTACGAATCGTGGCGCGTAGGTATGACTCATGGTTAAGAATCATGGTGAAATTCTCAGTGGTGCCAGAGTGAGTCGTCATGGGTCATGGTACGACTCGTAGGATGTAGCAACAAGTTGTGATGAGGAATCGTGGTTAAGTCATATTTGGTGTGAGTGGATGGTACCACGACTGACAGTACGACCCGTAGGATGGTACTACGAGTCGTGGTATGTGAGTTGTGGCCTGATTCAAAAGATTGAAAAGTGGTGAGGTGACCACGAGTCGTGGTCGGGGCCATAACTATTTTTCAGGGAAATTTCATCAAGGGAAAATTCAACTTTTCTACACTTTTGAACCCTAAACCACGTCGTTTTAGCTTCAGTTTCAGACGTTTTAGTGGGGGTAATGGGTTCTTTCCCTCATTCCCCACTCATACTTCACAGAAAAAGTACGCAGAGTTCCTCTCAGAGAAGTTCAGGGCATCAGCTAGGGTAGATAGTTCTTCTTCAATTTCCTAGAAATTTTCTCTTAAAATTTCGTCAGGTATGTGGGAATTTAACAAGGGAATTGTTGTTCCCTTGTGTCCCCAAAAACCTCTACTAGTTTCTATCAGTTTTTAGCCCTAAATTTTCGAGTACAATATGTTGCATGTCATTGTTCGTTAATTTCTTATAGAAAGATATCTCAATTATTATTGATATGATTTTCTAGCAGTTTGTACAAACTGACCTAGAATCTTGAAATAGTGAATTCCAGTCCAAAATTTTCGAGAAAAGATCAGTGCATATAAATTGCTGTTTGTTGAATGAAGTATGTTTTGGACTGAATTTCCTTGAAATTTTAATACTTATACGATGAGCAAAATATCTTATGTATGAGAAAGATTCTAGCCTTGTCAGATGTTAATTTCTCTTAAATCCTTCAGTGGTTGCCATGCTATGAAATTCCAATGTTGTCAAAATGTGTTGAAATCTCTATTAGCTGCTCAATAGCTCAGTTTAGTAAAAATGTAAGATTCCTTCAGAACTATTCAGAAATTGTCAACCGCGTAGTTTGACTTTAGATTTCCCCAAGGCGTCACTAGTGCCTCTCAGTTATTAGAATCAGATTCAGAACTCAGATTAATTGGTCCATTAGGCAGTCATGACGTTCCAGTTATAGCTCTGACCAGCCCCAGGACCCTAATTCAGCATTACTTATTCTTTAGACGGTTACGACGCTTCCAGATAAGCAGCTCTAACCAGTCTTATAACCCAGTTTCAGCATCTAGTTCGATAAGACTCTTAGGGTACTTTTAGTTATGCGTCTCTGACTAGTCTTGGACCCCAGTTTTGGGCTATCAGCTTAATAGTTCAGAATAGGATTTCCAGTGGGAGTAGGACTTAGCACTGAGCGGACCGAGGTTCCAGGGCACCCAGGTTCCCAGAACTATGTTGCCAACATAGGATTCAGTTTCAAATTATTGGCCTATTTGGCCTTAGACTTTTGTGATCACCCAGTTCATGCCTTTATACCTTGGCAAGGTATATTGGGTCCTACCTATGGGGTGTATACATCGAACTCCATGTGTAGCTCACGTAGTATTATGTCGTTTAGAGACTCTCCCACTAGCCAGTCCATTTCAGGATAGTTCAATCCAGTTCAGTTCAGTTTAGCTCAGCTCAGGTTAGAATCAGACTTAGAGCATGTCTGGCCGTTAAACAGGGTCTTTTAGACTATCCCATTATATCAGTACTCAGTTCAGCAGCTTTAGACAGTTCTTGCATGTTTTCTAAATTCAGTATTGTATTGCTTATCTTGGGTTATATTTCTCTCGCATACTTAGTATATTCAAAGTACTAACGCATACTTTTCTGTTGTATCTTTTCATGATACAACTGCAGATTCTCATGCTCAGCACAGATAGTTGTCCGGTTCAGTGTATTCCGCCTCAGCAGTCGAAGTGTGAGTCCTCATCATCCGATGGCATAACTTCTTTCTTTAGTTTCTTATTAGTTTGTTTAGACTTAGAGTTAGCTGGGGGTTTGTCTAGTAACTCCTCAGCTAGATGGTTTTCAGACATCACCTTCTGTTATTCAGAGTTATTTAAATATTTTGACATTTTACTTTCAGACTTGTCTTTCTTAAATATTTTTATGCTATTATTTTAAGTTCCACTATGCATGTATACTCTGGATGCTAGTGAATGATAGTCCAAGGGTTGACATGGGGTCACTTGTGGCCTCAAGTACTATGTTACGTCCAGGGTGTTGACTCAGAGTGTGAAAAGCAGGGAAAGACACTGGCTACAGATGTCGGTCATTCAAAGGCAGCTCACAGTACCCTTCCGAGCTAGACTCCAATCGGGTACATGCTAGTGCCTTTGAAATTTCTACAGAAGCTGGCCAAGAGACTGACCGTAGTTGAGAAGAAGGTACAGTCTATGATGGAGAATGTCAAGCCTTCGGTAAAGGCTGAGATTGAGACAGTTGCACAGGTCATACATGCCAGGCTATATAGCCTTGAGAGCTTATTCAATAAGCGTATGGCCGAGCAGACTAACATGGGCAGCCTCCGTAAGGAATTGGGTGCTCTTCGAAGCCAAGTGGCCGAGCTGTCATCACGACAATCGGCAATTATAGCATCCCCAACTCTTCCTGACCTCGACATTGGCATAGGCGAGGAGCTTGATCTAGAGGCATATTGGGAGCCTAAAGGAGCTGAGAGGGAGAAAGGGGAAAATAACGTCTCTGAGGATGTTGGAAATGAGACCCTAAAGAACAATAGAAAGAGAGAAAAGAAAGAGTGCAAATGGGCGAGATTAGAGAGCCAGCAAACTCATGACGAGCATAGGTCAGAGCTACTTGAGAGAGCAAGAGGAGTGGGTAGCTCCACCACTGCCCATGCAGAGCTTGTGGGTAGCAAGGACACTTCGAGTGAGCCACATTCAGCACCAGTGATTCTGGAGGTCATAGAGGCGACCGCTTCTACTAAGGAGGTAACCATTCCCCCTACTGATACCCCAATGAGTGCGTCGACCACTGCCAGCACCTTGATTGCAGCGGAGGTAACACCTTTACAGGATGACAGAAATGCATAGTGTGCCACATGTATATTCCCTTCCTTCTGTTTTATATTCTATGCTTCGGGGACGAAGCAAGCTATTTAAAAGGGGAGGGGGTGTACTTGTATTTTTGAGATTTTTTGGATTCGTCGGAGGGTTTTTTTCTTGTCGTGTTTCTTTTTCCTCGGGCATGTTATATAGTAGAACCAACATGTTTAGGATTTTATTTTTGTGATTCTTGTTTAATTAGAAAGTATCTTAGGAGTACTCAGCCAATAAATTGCACTAGTTTTGAAGTTATGAAAAATTGACCCTGCTTAAAAACTTTTGATGGTTAGTTATGTACTTGTTGATTGCAAATCATAATTTCTATGGATCTTTTTATGTCATTTAGTGTATTAGCATGAGTATTTCTTGGTAGCCATATATAAACTGGACAGGTAGAATGAATGCAAGACATATACCATGAGTGAGTGAGGTCTAATACCTAGTTCAATAATACGTAGAGGATCTAGAACTTGCTCG
>JACEIK010007961.1:30506-68457 GCA_018107945.1 Datura stramonium
ATATATAACCCTCCCTTTGATTTCATTTCACTATGCATATATACATACGACTAGCAGAGCAGTAGAACGAAGGAAACTAATATTTTTCTTCCATTTATGCTACGAAACGCCGCCCGAATTCAAATTAACTTTGGGTATTAATGTTTAAGGCTGCATGGAGCGTAGCTACAAAGTTATTTTCACGAAATTCGGCCGGCGAATCGTAACCCCGCCTAGCCAAAGTTTTCAGAATTACGCCGAGCTAATTTCTATATGACCACAGGCTGCAAGTCAGTATTTCTTCCTTCTGGACTTCAAAGAAATTACGCTTTTTCGACTGAGTTTTTCCGTATTGAAATATAGTTCATATTTATATATAAAGTTTTCGTTTTTGCCAAACTTAGTATTAAAACTAGCCCTATTCTGCCAGTAACACGATTTCAGTTGGGAAGAGTTGTTGAATACAAATCAGAACTTGCTAGCTAATTAGAATTCGGTGATTGAGGTATGTTTAGGCAGTTTCCTTCGGCAAGTTGGTTCCTATAGCAATATAACTCAGATTAAATCCCAGTAAGGCAATCAGAAGTACGTTAATCATGAATAGTTGTTATTATTAGCCGAGACCAGTATTTTACGCCTGTCTGGGATTGATTTCCCTATATAGCCCTCCATGACAAACCCTACGGTTATTAGTTGTGTCAACGTCCGCTAGGGGCGAGATGACGTCGCTCTAAAAAGAGTGGCATGCCATCCGCGAGGGACGAATATGGGGTCCCAGGTCCTCATATGGACCATTCCATGGATGGACCATTATATATATTTTGTATCGGCACGACACCCCCGACAAGCCTGGTGCCCAGGGTGAGATATCAGTAGTCCACTAGACTCAGACACAGCTATAGTTAGGGGCCGAGCAGGCTTAGTTGCAGACTTAGGGTACTGGTAGGACGGCTATAGTTACCAGTTGACCTATTATGACCTTGTTATGGGTATATAGAATGAACTGTACTCACCAAGGCTTATGGGGGGCCAAGGTGGGTTGTTATGTGCTGGTTGTATCTTCCGACTTATGGGGACCAGGTAAGGTTCTTGTTTTCTTTAGTTATTGATAGACTAGATAAAAGAAAATTTATCTACTCAAGTATGACTCCTATCCCTTTCTTTATTCATTTTCATTTATATTCAGTTATTTACAGTTATTGGTTTACATACTCGGTGCATGTTGTACTGACGCCCTCTTTGGGGCACTGCATTACTTTCCTACAGGTACAGATAGATGAGGAGCACATCCCTATTAGCTTCCAGCTAGAATGAGAAGAAGAGTCGGCTCCTTTCTTCCGGAGTTCATAGACAAAAGGTTTTTCTTTTGATTATACTATTTATTGGTATGTAGGGGCTTTGTCCCGACCATCATATTACTCCTAGAGGCTTGCGAATTGTTTCTATTTCCCTGTGGTTGGCTGTTGTTGGCCGTGTGGTGCCAGTATGTGTTTTCTCTTATATGTTGGCTGCGCAGGGCCCTGTCTAGATGATAGTTAGCGGCCTGGTCGGCTATAGCTTAGTTTAGCACCGGATTTGAGTTTCAGTCATAACTAGACCTCATGGTGGCCTTGTCGGCCCGTATAGGATTCCTTGTTTCTGTGTTTATTGTTAGCTGTTTTCCTGTGACAGGTGGCTATAAGGCCTTTTCGACCAGGGGCTGCGTTTACAGCCGAGATATAGCCCATTATTTTCTTGATTTCTGAGTTAGCATTATCCCTGCACCAACAGTGCTTAGGCCTAGTTAGTTAAGTCAGATCCCAGTAAGACGTCAGGTGCCAATCATGTCTCTCAAGGTGGGGCGTGACAATATGAATGCTAGAATGGTAGTTGTTGTTGTATGAATACTCAACGAGAGGCAAATGATCATCCCAACTACCCTTGAAATCTAAAGCACAGGCTCTCAACATATCCTCAAGAGTCTGAATAGTCTGCCTAACCATCTGTTTGTGGGTGAAATGTTGTTCTAAGGCTGACTTAAGTACCAAGTCCCTTTTGAAATGATCACTAAAACTGAGAGGCAAACTCAGTACCTTGATCTGATATGATTCACAAGGGCACTCCATGCAACCGAACCAACTCTCGAATGTATAACTTAGCATAATCCTCCGCTGAATCGGTAATTTTGACCTGTAGAAAATGAGCCGCCTTAGTCAACCTGTCCACAACAACCCAAATGGAGTCATACTGTCAACGAGTGCAAGGTAAGCCTGTAATGAAGTACGCACTGATCCCTTCCCACTTCCAAGTAGGGATTCTAATATATTAGAGCACACCTCCGAGCCTTTGATTCTCAACCTTCACCTGTTAACAGTTTTGACACTTAGCCACAAATTTTGCTATGTTCTTCTTTTTGCCATTCTACCAATAGACTTCTCGTAGATCACGGTACATCTTGGTGTCACCTGGATGTATAGAATATCTCGATCTGTGATCCTCGTGCAACATTTGGTCTCTCAAATCATCAACATCCGAAACAAATAAGCGACCTCGGTATCGAAGCACACCATCTCCCCCTTTGGAGAAGACCTCTATCTTCTCATTCTGAATAGCTTAATTCAATTTCAACAAGATAGGGTCCTCGTCTTTTCTAGATTTAACATTAGTGCAATTCTATGCACATCTTTCACTAATTCCTTCCTTTCCTCATGGGACACACTCTCCATAGAGAGCCTACTAAGAGTGTCTGCTACTACATTAGCCTTGCCCGGGTGGTAAAGGACACTCATGTCATAATCCATGAGTAGCTCCAACTACCTCCATTGCCTAAGATTGAGATCCTTCTAGGTAAACTCATATTGTAGGCTCTTGTGGTCCATAAAAACATCCACATGGACCCAATAAAAATAATGTCTCTGTATCTTCAAGGCAAACACCACCGCTGCCAATTCAAGATCATGGGTCGGGTAATTCCTTTCATGCACTTTCAACTATCTAGAAGCATAAGTTATAACCTTTCTGTGCTTCATCAATACACATCCAAGTCCGATCCTCGAAGCATCACAATACACCAGGAACCCATAGGTACCCTCGGGTAGGGTCAACACTACTGTTGAGGTTAGTCGAGCCTTCAGCTCATCGAAGCTCTTCTCAAAAGCCTCCGACCATTGAAACTTTACCTTCTTTTGGATCAATTTAGTCAACAGTGCTGCAATAGATAAAAACCCCTCAACAAACCTCTGATAGTAGCCATCTAAGCCTAAGAAACTCCTAATATATAAAGGATTCACCGGTTTGGGCCAATTCTTCACCGCCTCTATCTTCTATGAGTCTACCTGCACACCCTCACTAGACACCACATGACCCAAGAACACCACAAAATTAACCAAAACTCACATTTGCGGATATTTGCATACAATTGACGATCCTTCAAAGTTTGCAACACCACCTTCAAATGAGCAGCATGCTCATCCTCGATCTGAGAGTATATAAGGAAGTCATCTATGAACACAATCACGAACATGTCTATATATCTCTTGAACACCCTGTTCATCAGATCCATAAAAGCTGCAAGAGCATTCATTAGTCCAAAAGACATAACTACAAACTCATAGTGACCATACCGAGTTCTGAAGGATATTTTCGGAATGTCACTCTCCTGAACCCTGAGCTGATGGTATCCGGACATGACATCTATCTTCAAAAAGCACTTGGCACCCTGAAGCTAGTAAAACAAATCACCAATCTTGGGTAGAGGGTACCTATTCTTGATGATGACTTTGTTTAATTATCAATAATCAATACAGATACAAAGAAAGCCATCTTTCTTTTCGACGAAGAGAGCCATCTTTCTTTCGGACAAAGAGAACTAGTGCACCTCAGGGAGACTTGCTAGGTCTGAAGAAACCCTTGTCTAGAAGGTCCTTCAACTGATCTTTCAACTTCTTTAGCTTAGCTGGAGCCATTCTGTAAGGAGGAATATGTATAGGCTGCCTGTCAGGTAGGAGGTCAATACCAAACTTGATTTCCCTCTTAGGAGGCATACCTGGTAGACCATCTGGGAAAAGTTCTAGATACTCACATACCACTGGAACTGACTGGATAGTCGGGGTCTCGGACGTAGCATCCTTAACCCTAACTAGATGGTACACACAACCTTTAGAAATCATCTTCTTTCGCCTTAAGATAGGGAAAATGAAAGACCTACAAGTATAGCCGAACTACCTCTTCCATTCTAAGACTAGCTCACCCGAAATTTGATCTCTATCACACGGGTTCTACAATTAACGGAGGCATAACATGCAAAAAGCCAATCCATGCCAAGGATGACATCAAAATCTATCATGGCGAAATCTACTAGGTCTACTGAAGTGACTTTTTTAACACCGGTGGATCGACAACTTCTATACACTCATGACAACCCAATCACCTACTAGAGTAGAGACCGAAAAGGGCTCATAAGATTTTGGAAAACTCATAAACATACTGGAAACTACATCTGGGAAGTCTCCTACTCCTGTCGGGACGCAAGGGATTAAAATTTGTTCTGCCACTAGCTGCCAGTTGAACTTAGTAAAAGAACCCTACAGGAGGACGTGGTACCGGAGTTGCTAAAGTAGCGGCCGGCATGTACGAACTCACACCCCTAATCTGATGAAGGGCATCCCTGAGTCTGTGTTCGGGTTTGCCACACCCGAATCAAGCATCTGAGCAAACCAAACACCTCCATGGGTGATTCTTGCCACACTACGCATTATGTTGGGAAGGTGCGCTCCGTCTTCATGCTAACTCCGCCTCGAATCTTGAGGTCCTACTTTTCCGACCACCCCCTGGTTTAGAAGGTGCAATTAGTTGATGAAGGTGCTTGGCAAAAGACTTGAGATGAGACTTCTGGTAAAGTCCACCCCTCGATCTTGGCTGAGAAATCCCATAACTATTTGTCCTGGCCTTCTTGGCCTTCTCTCTCTCTCGATAACACCACTTCATCTACTATGCGTGTAAACTAAGGGCAGAAAATCCATGTCCTAATGCAGCATGGGGATCCTACAATCCTTATCCAGGTGGTCTGCCACCCACACACAAACCTGCTCACCCTAGCTCTCTCGACTACTAATCGGGTGCACTTGGATAAACAGTGAACTCCAAAGCGCATCAACCGACATTTTACCCTACTTCGATACACAAACTCGACCGCTAGTTCCTTACATTCAAGAGGGCGAACCAATTCAGAAAGGATGCATGAAACTCATCCTAACCGATAGGGCCTGCTCCCACTACCCTACTATCTTTCCATTGTTTGAACCAAATATAACCCCTTCCGCAAATGACAGAAAGCCATGTCGATGCACTCCCCATTTGTCACGCCCCTTACGTATTTCGGGTGATCTTTAGATCTCATCAACGAAACTCATGTGGGTCCTCATCTACTTTGACCCAAGGAACTTCTAATGGGTCCATCCTTAGAAAATCTCTGATCCCGAGATGTTGTCGATTCCCGTTTTTGAGGGAGATGCAAGATTCTCGTTGATTGACCCGCGGCCGCGTCTTACTAGCAGCGGGCTGCCCCACCCAGTGTGGGCAGCTGACTCTGGTGCATGCTCCCTCAAGCTGGTGGGGACTGACGGTGCCCCTCGTTTCCATTCTAATGGACATTTCCATTTCTTCTTTTTGTTCACTCGATGAGGCATGACTGCAACATATAGAATGAGTTAGGAAGGATAGATAAACATTTTGAATACACGACATGAGATCATGAAAGAAGGAATATTTCCTAGCCAGTTTCACGGCCCTCATCATAAGTGTGGTGCTCTTCACAATCTACAAAGACTCTACTTAACGTGGCTGTCAGACACCTTTAGGATATCAAACCTATTGCTCGACATCAAGTTTTCTGTCACGCACTTAACATGGGCTTGGATCGAGACACGGGATAAGGAACCACGAGAGATATCTAAGTCGACCCATGGAATTAAAATGACAATTAACTCAACAAATAAAAGCAAAGATTTCAACATACATAACATAGTGGAAGTCTAAACATGGAATAAGGTCTGAACTACATCACATGCGTTTAAAGATGAAAATAAACTATGTTCGAGAAAGTCTTTATCGCTGGCAAGTTGATGGACAAGACCCCAACTAACTCTAAAACATAAATTTAAAATACACCAACATAACTAAATAAAATAGGGCTCACACTGATAATGACTCACCAACAAAGATCGATACCCCGGCTTTCTGTGGTTGAAGCGAAATTGAGCATCGGAGCCTATCATGGAATGATAGAACATAGAGTATGTGGTCAGTACGTGGAATGTAAATTTAGTATGCAAGGTAAGTAAAATGGACATTCTAATATAAAAGGATATAAGAGTAGGACAACATGACGATAACATAATTATCATAATGCAAACATCGGGCCTAAGGTTTCAAAACATTCGTAGATCATTCATAATCATTTTCATGAGAGAAAAGATTTATTAAACATGAAATGAGCCAAAGTATATAATCAGAGCCATACATTAATCATGAGGAACAAAGGGGATTCTTATAACCGACATACCCCGCATAAGCACACATGGAGGCCGACTTGTAAACCCCTAGTTTGGAGGGTGGGTCTATACCTTGCAAAAGGTAGAACCATGAAAGGGCATGATATGACTCATGATAGGACCATTTGGGGAAAAGGGGGACAATCTCAAGGGAGGTCCCATCGTGATCTGAGGTGACACGTACTCCCGGTGATCTCGGTGGAAAGACTTGGGCTCTGAACCCACTCGCTTTTAATTACTACTACCAAAACATATAGTGCTCATAGGATAATATACATGAAAATGCATGGACTAGTTAAATCACTATCATCATAATCATGCTTGAAATACGTGAACTAGCCATGAATGTGAGGCCAAATTGAGTCGGTCATAAATATAAATCACTAATCATGAGGTTCAGATTCATGAAACATGTATATACTTGATATCCATAAATTCATGGTAAGCATTTGAGAGAAATCATACCATAAGTCATATAAATCATAATGGGTTATTGAAATCAACATCAAAGTAGAACATAACTTCAACTTCCATGAAACATGCATAATCGGGCATAGCTTGGTTTGAGATTTAAATCCATAAATTTATAATTGAAATAGTTGTAAAATCTGCCCATGATTCACAGAATATAAATTGATACATGAAGGACATTAACCCATAGATACAACATAAGGACGACACACACTGGGACAAACCCCATTGAATTATTAATAGAATTTCATGAAGGAGAGAAATTGGGCATGGGTGTTAACAAATTCACCCATTCATAATACTACATACCCAAGATGGACTGATTTAACTACTCCCCTGATTACACAATGATGAATTGAAGAGAAGCTTGAAGGAATTAAGCTTGATCACCTCTTTAGCTCTCTAACATTGCATACATGAGCAAAATAGCCTAAAATAAACTTACCTCTTAAAACTCATCATTCATGTTTTTAAAACAATGTAGTTTAGAAAATCGGTTAGATCATAGGAATTACGAAAGTGCTTATTAAATTCTAGAAATAACTGACAAAGTCCTCACGAGGGACTCGGATTAATTACACATGGACCAGACTGTGGAATCACTCATCATGTGCACTATCAAAATTCATCTAGGGCTCACCACGGGAACCTTATGACAGCAGTGACCACGCCTCGTGTCACTACTGGCCACCTTCACTGACCGAAAATCCCTAATTTCCGAACCCTGACCACGGCTAATTCAACGAGTCGTGGGGTCTGACCACTCCGGTGGTCATGCCCTTAGAATTTCCAAAACATAAGTCAAGTACTTCACCACGAGTCACCTAACGACTCATGTCAACCCCACGGTCCAAGATCCACCCGCTCGCGGACGTAGTGCAGAATTTCCAATTTTCTCCGTTTTCAACTCTCGGATATTATTTTAGGCTTCCAGGAATTACTCTAATCATTACAAGGATGGAGAAATAAGAGAAAAGGGATGCCTTTCTTGTTGAGAAAGCTAGGTAAGCCGAGCTAGCTTAGCAAGTTGAACTTTATGAAGCCGATGATGCAAGAGATGAGGTTGTCAATGCTGGTTTCCATGGAAGTGGAAACAGAGGCTCGGAGGCCCTCAATTCATTGATGCGAATGACCCGCACATTGATGACGCCGGGTCAACCGGAGCTATTATACCACTACCTTTTACCCTCGCGCTGGAAAATAATTTGACATCACTAGCACCATTATTCAATTATTGAACATGAAGGCTGTTTAGTGGTCACAAAGTTGATGATGCCAACCTGCACTTATAATAACGCGGGAATATGACACAATAAGGATAAGACTCTTGTCATTCTCTGCTCCTGGGAGTTTTCACTTTATGGTAACCTGAGCGCCTAACAACTCTATTACCAACTAGAGGGGAGCTCAAACAAGCTTTTTCTAGAAAGATTCTTTCCACCCTCCAAGATGATGCAACTTATGGATGAAATATATAATATCTAACATCTAAAGAAAAAGGCACGTACATGAAATCAGTTACAGATTCAAGAAGAAGCTGACCAAGTGCCCAAAACACAAAATTCCTGGTGACAGCTTGTTGGAGATTTTCACAGACGTTGGAATATAACTAAAGTTGTAGTAGACACAATGGAGGGAGGAGCACTAATGAGCCACACCTGGAAGCAAGCTTCCACTCTTTTGGATAGAGTGACGTGAAAACAATAGAGCATGGCACACCCGGGAAGCAGAAGCCGGGTACAGGCGCGCTGGTTTAACCGCAAACCAATGTCAAGAAGGAAGAATATGACTAAGGATTGTCCCATATGAGCACATCATTGTACCTACTCAAGAAGTATATCATGGTCACTAGAGCAAGAAAAAGTTAATGAAAACACAAAACCAAAGGCTATACCTGATTCGAGGAGGAGGCAAACATTCAAGCAATCAGCCAGAGGTTTCTGAGCCAACACACAAGGGTCTGGATGAGACACTTGGCCCCATGCTGAGGAAACCAAGGTCAAAAACAATACAGATACAATTACAACCAAAATGGCTACAAAGGAAAAAGCTAAGGTCATGAGTTAGAGGAGAATTGAGAAGGAATGACGGTTAGTGCAATACCAAGCAGATTGTACGTGCCTCCTAATGTACTACGAGGGGGAGGCCGGATAGTCATAGTTGGATAGAATGATGGATGAGATGCTAAAAGGTTAGATACAAAAATAAGCAACTTAAAGACATCCGTTGAGATATATCTATCATGGGCCGAGAGTTGAGAGCTACATGCTACTGCTATCAAGTAGACTCAACAACACCGGGTCCATCATTAACACCTATGAACCCTAGGAAAAAGGGTAAAATACCAATAACCAAATCAAAAATTCAACGAATACGTCACTATATGGTTGTGATGACGCGAGTGGAAAGACCAAGGATGATCCCCCCCTCGTTAGTTGTACGTTGATCTTCAAAGAAAGAATGAAAGCATAATTGATAATGAGGAAGAGGTTGTTGAGCTCATTAGCATGAGGAAGATGCCGCTGACCAAGGCTCCAGTAATTGAGAAGGAGCCACGCTGAAGAAGGAGAGAAGAAGGGGCCACACGAATTTATAAGGCTATACCTCGAACATCGCCACCGATCTCTCAATGAATGTAGAAGAATGAGAACGATATGTTTCATAAATTCCTCACAATGTTAAAATAATTTTATCTATAAACACAACTTTGGTCGAGGCATTAGAGTAGATGTCCGGATACGCCAAGTTTATGAATGACCTTGTTACTAAGAAAATGTCTATGAGCGTGGACCCAGCTATACGATCATTGTAGTGCTATAGCCTCAATGGTCCTTTCCTAGAAAGTAGGATCCGTGCCTTCACCATTCGATGCACTATTGGTGATGTTGAGTTCGCTAGGCACTCTCGCAACTTTGGAGAAAGCATCGATCTCGCGGCCTTTAGCTATCCTAAGCAATGCTTGGATCCCCACACACCGACTACTATGCAGCTCATCGATGGCCGATCAAAGTATGAAAGCCTATGGAGATCCCGTTTTGATGTGCTTTTAAGGTAGAGATTCATATTCCTAAGAAATTTCGTGTGATCCTTAATTGAAAGGTTGATTTGGAGGTCCCCATCATTTTGGGGCACTACTTACCACCGGGAGGCCTTTTAGTAGATGTGGAGCCGGGGCATAAAAATTTAGACTCACAAAGAGGAGGTCACCTTGAATGTCTGCCCTCAATGAAGCAACCAGCGGAGTACAAAAGAGTAGGTCTCAAAATCGAGGATGAGTCCTAATTTTTGATAGTTCGAGTAGTCAAGAGTCTTGCGTCACACCATGCCATTAAACTTGCTTCGTGAAAGGTGAAGTATGAGTAGCCACAGGTATACCTCTTACTTCTGTAGGTGTATATTCTATGCTTCGAGGACAAAGCATACTTTTCAAAAGGGAGGGAGTGTACATGTATTTTTTTGAGATTTTTGGATCTGACCGAGGGTTTTTCCTCGACCAAGTTTCTTTTCCCTCGAGCATGCCATCTAGAACTGACATTTTTTGGATGTTTTTGTTTAATTAGAGGTTCTTTAGATTACTCCACAATAAATTGCACTAGGTTTAACTTTTGAAAAATTGTGCCCTTATTTAAAGAAAAAATTATGATTGGTAGTGTACTTGGTGATTGCAAATAATTATTTCTCAGTGGGATCTTTGTGTCATTTAGTGTATTAGCATGAGTATTTATAGTTATTCATGTATAAACCTAATAGGTAAATGAATGCAAACATGGGTGTACCATGAGTGAGTGAGGTCTATACCTAGTTCACTTTTGCATAGAGGATCTAGAACTCATCGCATTGGTTTTTACATATGTTTTAGATGGTTGGTTAGGAAAGGATTATATTTTTTTTGTTTATCCCATTTTTTTAAATTATCCTAAATTGAGAATATGGTTCCTAATCCCGGGATTTTGATCCTTAAATGAACCTTTTTTTGATTAATTGATTAACCATACCTATTTTTTGTAATGAATCAGCTTTTGACCATGGTCCCTCCTCAAGATTGTGAACCTCAACCTAGGCAAATTCCTAAGCTGAGGGTGGCTAGAGAAAGTGCATTGATCTTGGGGAGGTGAAAAAGGAAAAGAAAGGAGAAGGGTTAAAAATGAGGTGTGGTATGAAAGAAGAAAAAGAGCTGAAAATAAAATGAAGAGAAAATTCAAAAAGACAAAAATGAATGAAAAGTTGAAAACACACCACTCATACAATTGCTAAAATTGGAGAAAAGGAGGAAAAAATTCGAAAAAGTAAAAAGGGTAAAATAAGTGAAAAGTGGAGCCACGTGTATGTACTGCCAAGGAGGGTTTAGTCACAAAAGTCCATATTTACCGGTATCTACCAAAGTCTACATTACAAGCCGAGTAAAATCCTATAGTGATCCTAGCCCGACCATCCGAAGAGCCAAAGTAGAGAAAATAAAGGCAAGCCTGTGGTATTTGATGAAGTACGGAACTTCCTTAGAGAGTTAAATTTACTTGTTCAGTCCCATATTTCATATTTTTATACATCCGAGTGGGGATTTCATTTGCCGCGAGGGCATGGATGGTTTGTGTTTTATTCCCACATGTCCGTGTGAAAAGCATTGGTTTTGACTTGACTATCTGCTATCAATAACTAGATGACATATCTTGATCCCTATTTATGATGGTTTGTGGTTATCTGATATGCATAAGGCGATTTTGTTTACAAAGAAAAGGGTCAAAGCTATTTCATGAGCCCAAGGCATATTTACCACATGACATTCTCCCCTAGAGAGAAAATGGCTAATCGAGAAGGCATAAGTCCATTAGGACAAGTTCTTTAAAGAATGTTTGTCGACATAGGACTTGATCGTACTATTGGCCCAATGGTGAACATCCCCATGTTATTCCCAAAAGGGGTTGAACTCACGTAACTTGCTAGCAAGTCATGCCATGTCGGTCACCCACCACAAGGTAGGTGATGCCATGATCGTACTAAGAGATATGTTTTACAAGGTGATTATGTTGGTTAAGCCATGAACTAGCACAATATTTTATTATTTGATCAACTATGAAATTTAAGGGGAAATTATATGATTCAAAAACCTTTATGATTTTTATGATTTTTACATGATATGATTATGATTAAGATTTTTTATGATCTATCCTCTTATGGGTTCTTTGAGATTTCATTCAATCTATTAGTAATTTGTATATCTTATTTGAACAGATATAATTAAACTTTTAGTTTTTCAAATAAAATATAAAAAAAATTTGTTATTATACCAAATCCTTACTTTGTCATTTACCGTATTATCCTAGATTTTTCAATATAAAATGTTTTTACTCTTTCAATCCATATTTCATTTGTAGGGTTAACTCCCGATTTCTCGTATCTCTTCAATAAATGTGAACACTCGCAACAAGCCAATCGACTCAAAGAGAATCAACTAATTTAGTTCCGATATGAATAGGATCATAATAGGATCACCTAACCTTGGGAATCGAGGCCTGGCCATTCATCATATACATCATATTACATGTTTCATTATGTCATCATACATATAGTGTAATTTCATATGTATTTAATCCCCTCTTGTCGGGGGCGTCACATTAAGACATTCATTCGAGCAAAGCATTAGGATTTATACACTTTACTCTTTGTGAGCTCTATTATCCATTGGAGTAATTATCTTATTCATCCTTTGTACAGTTTTGCCAAAGGTATGCATGGGTTGGCCTTGTCCCGATAAATTAGATATTCGTATATTAGTAGAGGCTTCATAGATTGTTAGTCTAGTATGCTCTCACGTCTTATACTTTTATTTTGACCCATATGTCAATGGTATACCCATGATGTTTTTATGGAAAAGTCTTTTATTTCCTTATGAATGATCTATCTTCCTCAGCTTTGTAGTATCCATGTTCCTTTCAAGCTTTAATTACCAACTACATTTACATGTCCTATTTAAGAGGTATTTGAGAAAATGACATTGGCTGCCAGTCTCAAGTTTAGACTTGCGACGGGGCGTATCAAACTTTTGTATCAGGGCACTAGGTTCAAGTTTACTGGGACTCTATGAGGCCACTTCTAGTAGCATCTTAATTATGGGTGTGAAGCATGCCCCATTTATAATCGGGAGGCTGCAGTGATATTTAGAAAATCCCACTCTTCTTCGACTCTAGATCATGCCGCAGACCCAAATCTTAAAATTGAATCTAACTGTATATATTAGGAATTTCATCTTCACTTTTGAAAATACCCGCTAAGGAGATGATGCACATGAGTAAAGGGGCTAATATTAGTATTGATGCTACCTGCAGGTGGATTCCAAGGGTTATCTCAAACTCGAGGATGCAGACAAGATCCTAAGATCGCCTAACCGGTCAACCTATTAGGTATCAACTTCTCCAGCTGACAACGAGCCCAATAGGGAACCTTGAATCTTTCATGCTTCTATAGTTGAATCCCTATAAGGACCCTAGCATGGACCTCGCAGACCGCGACACGGACCTAGAATCAAGAATATATCCAAGATAGCTCATGTCACATAAATAGCATGATTAAGAGCATATAACTAAGCAAAAGTAAAACATAAATCTTAGCATGAGCGGAAGTCTAGAATCTCATAAAGCATAAACGGGGCTATAAGATAACATTATCGTGACATCTACACATATCACCGAAAGGCTCTAGTCATAGATGTTTGACATGAAAACACCCCCAACTAGCTCTACTAAAGTTTGAAAAGCCGCAAGACATAAAAGAAAGAGCATCTATCAAAATTGACGTCCTTGTATCATGAGGACTCAAATCTGCCGGGATGGACCGGACCGATATGGAGTGAGGCCAACGTTGAGTCTCATGGATTACCCACTCAAACCTATATTGAGAGACAATATAACGAAAGTATGCGATCAATACTTTAAATGTATCGAGCATAGGATAGGTAAAATATAAGAGGAAGGACAATACACAAAAATCATGATCAAGATAGTCATAAACGTGAGTTATTCATCATAAGATAAACATAATGACCTAAGGTTTTGAAAGTAAAATCATACATCTTAACATGTTTGAAATCATAAGTAAAGCTCATAAACCGATCAATGGGTCAATCGTACCGTAAAAATGGCATCGTTGATCTTAAACATAACATCTTAAACATGAGGAACAATGAGAGACTCTCATAACTCATACTATCATGAATGAGACCATGATTCCCAAGTATCTCGCTCAAGTTGGCAGAGCGGTCCTAAGCTGAAAGGGAAGGAACGACATACATGGATATCACCTCCCAGTTCTTATTGGTGTCATTACCTAAGGTTCACCCTAGATGCCACACGGTAACTTAGATTCAAGAAGTGCCCAAGCAAACCCCGGTAGAGAATATTCTACTAAAAACTAATATACTGAGAATAATCGTAAAGAATTAACTGCTACTGAATAAATGCACCTGAAATTTAACCGAAATCTCAGTTAATCAAGTAATTATTGTTTGAAAGACTTTTATTATGAACAGATGAGTTTCTGGGATAAATTCTCGCCTAACTCTAATGTCTGAACTAAAATAATAAAATAAAACTAGAAATGAAACTTCGGCCCTCGGCAGATGAGGATGCACCACTAAAGCTACCTGGATGAGTCAATACTATTTGAGATGCTAAGGCTGGGTACCTTAGCTCATATCAAAACAATATAACGTAGAGTACACGCATTTTTTAATATACCGATGCTAGAAGGAATCAAACATATATAAACTAAGTAGAAAGATACACTGTACTATTGTAAAATAAAATGAAATCTGAAGAAAATGAATTGAATTAAAAATCATAACTTAACTAGACTTAACTGTATTCTACTATGTGATATACTATAACTGATATGTAAATCATACGTGAGCTAAACATAGAGTCTAATGTATATCCTCACTGGAGAAGGCCCACAATACCTTTGCAGCGTGCGTAGCCTAACTGGGTGATTTGGCGCCTAGCCCATTCGGCTAATAACCTATGGAAACGTTGTTCTGGGAAGTGGGTGCGCTAAACCCCGGCCCGCTCGATGCTAAGTACTACTCCGATTGAAAATACTAATTGTGTTGATAACTCAAAAATTGATGTCCTAAGACGTAACAGAACTACATCTTGAAGTGTTCTGAGATTCTAAGAACTCAAAAGGAAACTATGTTTTAAGAATTTTTCAGAGCTGCTTGATTTGAAAGCACTATAACGGCTCCAAAGAACAACTAACAAGCTAATAAACCGATTCTACTAAGTTATTGAGTTTCTCTAAAGAATGATAATAGTCAAACTAATCGGTTGACATTTCTGGAAATGCCAAGTATACTAAGTATTGACTAAAATCGAGACTGAATATACTAAAAGATTACCTCTTTTAATATATTTATACTAACTTCCATAGTTCAAGTAAAATTTATTATAACCAACTAACATTTCGTGTGAGTTCATATCATGCATGTTTTACTCAAAACCCATGAAACATGCATACAACTAATCTCATTTAAATACACGAAATATTAAGCATAAAACATCACGGAAATGTAACCATGACATAGCATCAGGAAATACTAAACATTTCATGTTGAGTTCTCTCATTTGTCCGAAAGCCTCTAATATGTAAGATGGGTTAATGGGACAACATCCCCTAACTAACCCGGAGCAATACTAAAACATAACCAATAGGAAAGTTTATCAATCATTCCTCGGAACATGAGGACTCACCAACAAGATGATGCGCAGTGAGATGGACTAAGGATGAGGATGCCTCGAGATCCGGCACTCAGATCAAGAAACCATACAAGATAGAAAGTATTCGGTCATATGAAATGTACTGAGTATGCAAGGTGTAAGCAAAAGGATATTTTAAAAGTAAAATAAACTCATAAATAGTCATAGGAGAAGGACATCATGCTTTCATCAAAATTTTTGTAAAAAAAACATAGGGCTCAAGACTTTCAAAAATTCATAATCATTCATTATCATAATCGTAAATAATTTTATTATGATATAACTTGAGAAAATAACATAAATATAACAATGCATAAAACATGCGGAACAATGGGAGGACTTGTCATAACCGGACACCATCAAGGTAGAGCCTTCATGATGCCCCACTGCTCGGCCAAGTGGGCAGAGCGCACTCTCGGGCTTGTCGTAAGGGTCACGCATAAGGCGTGATATCATATTTCAGGGGATCATTATGGCCTACATCATTTATTTACAACCCACAAAGGCTCCCGTGGTTATAAGACATTGACGTATTCCTTTGAACGACGGGCTACGGGGAAGTGACACAACTCCTAAAACATGCGCATATAGGCTCATATGTAAATCATTAGCATCATGCATAAAAATTCATTGGCTAAGATATAACATTTATCATCATTTATCCCCTTTACATGCTTAGCGAAGAATCATGGGCCCTTTTTATCGGTCGACATCATAAATCGATAAATCATGAAATTCGTTTCATAAATCGTAACCTATCCACATGTGGGCATTGCCCAATACTTCCTTGCTATATTCAATTCTTTCAAAACATGCTTCTAAACATGGGTAATTTAAAAATAATACTTTTCCATCATCAATAAACTCAAATTATAGAGTATTTATCATAAATCATAACTTCCATGAACTTTCATCAATGGACATTTTAATTTTCAAACTTAAACATGAATTAAAGAAAACAAAGAAAAAAATAAAATAATAAAACTATTCGTCATTTGTAATTTAATAATTAAAACTCAATTAAATCTACCTATAAAGAGAAATCACATTGTAAACATGCTTTGGGGTAAAACCCCATGGAATTTGAATAAATTCATGAATTAACTCATAATTAGCAGGCAGAAGAATCCACGCATTTTTAACCCTACATACCTGAATGGATGGACTTAAAGTTCCTTGAACACCCACAAAGAGATTGATGAAAATTTTGGGATGAAGGCCTTGAATCTCCCAAAAACCTCTCTAATCTTTTGTTTGAGAATGGGCATGCAATTGCGACTTAACTCCTCTTATTACACTCAGAAAAAATCCAAAACGCCGTAGTTTAGGCCTTAGAATATAGGGAAATTACTTAAACACCCTTATTAAAATGGCAAATTCTCGCCGGCCAATCCTACGAGGGACTCACGGGTCGCCAAAGGGAACTACTCGTGGCCATGGCCCGTTAGGTCCACTGCCAAACATCCAAGCAGAACACACGGATGACTTCACGATTCGTGAGGTCGGCTGACTCATGGTCACCTTCCATGGCCTACACGCCCATGCCCACTTGCCAATCCTCCAGTGGCTGACCATGGGTGACACGAGTCATGAGGTTTGACCACGACCGTGTCAAGCCTGTGGCCTCCTCATTCAGGCCTGCCACACTAGGCTGTGAAATGAGTTACCTCACAACTCGTGTGGTTATTCATCATGACTCCACCGCCATTGCTTCAGGACTCCGGTAAGCAATTTTTCGTTTTCTCCATTTTTACTTCTGCCCCGATCCTTGGGTTCCCAGGTATAACAATATCTCCCGAGAACATTCTTCCGAATGTTAGAAACATAAATATCATAAACAAGCTATCACCATATACAATTATTGGCTATATAAGCCAAAAATAGACCTAATGACTACCAAAGGAACTATACTAAACCGAATTCGACATCACATAAATTTATCATATCCTAAAATAAAATTTTTACGCATGAAACCGAATGAAAAAATCTGAGCCAAAGGTTTAGAGAAAAACTGAAACTAAGCCGTTAGGAACAAATGAGGCTTAGCCATCAGACCCGCTCGCTCCCACGAACCCTCAACATCCTGATTCCTCAATAATACTTTACCGATGCCACTCTTTGTTTCTCAACTTATGAACTGACGATCTTTTAAGATTTCAAATATGGACTTCTTCATAATTGAGGCTTTCCGTCACCCCAATGTTGTCTACCGAAACTACCTATGCTGCGTCACCCAAACATTTCTTCAAAAGTGACATGGAAGACAGATGAATTGAGGACAACTTCGAGGAAAGTCTATTTCATATGCTACCTTCACAACTCTTTTCATAACTCGGTAAGGACCAATATAGCAGGGACTGAGTTTACTTTTCTTTCCGAATCGCATGACTCTCTCATGGGAGATACCTTTAGAAAATACCAGTCATCAATATCAAACTCCAAATCCTCCTTCTCACATCAGCATATGATTTCTCGACTCACTCCAGCGATTTTCGATCGGTCCCTTATCAACTAAACCTTCATCATCGCCTCATGAACCGAATCTAGTCATATCATAGCTTCCTCGCCAACCTCAAACCATCCGATGGGATATCTACACCTTCGCTCGTAGAGAGCCTCGAACGGTGCCATTTGGATACTAGAGTGGTAATCCGTTATTATAAGCAAAACTCTATCAAGGGCAAATGATCATCCCAACTACCTTTAATATCCATCACACATGCCCTCAACATATCCTCAAGGGTCTGAATGTCTGCTCCGCCTGGCCGTCTGTTTGCGAAGGAAGGCCCCCGCGAGCTAACTCGTATCCCAAGTCTCTTTTGAAACCAAAATTGAGAGGTAAACCGAGTACTTCTGTCCGAGATAATAGAAAAAGGGCACCCTATGATGTCGAACCAACTCTGATATACACAACTTAGCATAATCATCCACTAAATCCATGGTATTGATCCGTAGGAAGTGTGCAACCTGGTTACCCTGTCGACCACCTCACCCGAATGGAGTAGTATTACCGGAAGTGTACGGTAGACCCGTAACACAATCCATATTAATATCTTCCAACTTTCAAGTGGGGATGCTAATATCCTGAAGTACACCTCCTCCCAAACCCTTGATGCTCGGACTCACTTGTTGGTAGTTTAGTCATTTTGCCCAATAACTCCGCAATATCCTTATTCCTACCATCCCACCAATAGATTTCTCGCATGTATCGATACATCTTTGTGGATCTTGGATGAATAGGAATATCTCACCTTGTGCCTCATGCAATATCCAAACTCAAATCACATCTGGGACACATAAAACCATCTTTTGTACGTGAGCACACCATCTCCTCTTGGGAGAAAACCTCCACCTTTTGATTCCCCGCACTCCTTCAGCTTCCTCAAATTGGGATCCTCATCTTGCCCGGATTTAACATCAACCACCAAGGATGATTCTCGCCCATTATGTACAACCACACCGCCATAGGTCGGGTCGGTCAATTCAACTCCCACCTTGCAAGTCGCGATATATTTAACCAACACCTTTTTCCCCTATCCACATGGGACACATTCTCCTTTGAGAGCCTGGCCAACGCATCTCGCAATCAGATTTTCCTTTCCTCGTGGTAGGACACTCATGTCGTAGTCCTTTAGCAACTCCAACACTTCCTTTGCCGAAGATTTAGACCCTTTTGTGAACACATATTCCAAGCTCTTGTGATCTGTAAATACATCCACATGAACCCCATATAAGTAATGCCGCCATATCTTTAATGCAAACACCACCGCAGCCAACTCAAGATTAAGGGTTGGGTAATTCTTTTCGTGAAACTTTAATTCTCGTGAGGCGTATTCTATCACCCACACTGCATCAACACACATCCTAGTCTAACTCTCAATGCATCACAATATACAACAAATCCATCGGTACCCACGGGTAAAGTCAACACTGCAAAGTGAGTCGGGTCTTCAATTCCTGGAAGCTTTTCTCACAATCCTCGACCATTGGAACTTCACCTTTTTCTAAGTCAACCCGTCAAAGGTGCCGCAATAGATGAGAAACCCTCAACAAACCTATGGTAGTAGCCAGGGCTCAAGAAACTTCTGAATTTCTGAAGGATTCCGTCTAGCCCAGCTTCTTCACCGGCTCACTTTATGGGAATCCACCCTTATGCCCTCACTTGACACCACATGTCCTAGAAATTCCAACAAGTCCAACCAAAATTCAATAATTTGCTAAACTTTGCATATAGACATCAGTGAGGGTTTGCAACACTATACTCAAATGAGGGCGTTCCTCCTCACTGGGAGAGCAGGCAAGAATGTCGCCATGAACACGTATCAGGAACAATTCCAAATATTTCTTGAACACCTACCATCGTAGTCCATAAAAGTCAGCAGGAGCATTGTCTAAAGACATAACCACAAATTATAGTGACCATTCCGAGTCCCGGAAGCGATTCGGGATGTCATTCTCCCGAACTCTGGCTTAGCATACCCGGACCCGAGATCGTTTCTTGAGAAGCATTGGGAACCAAAGCTAGTCAAACAAATCATCCATCCAGGTGGCAAGTACTCGTTCTGATGGTAACCTTGCTCAACCGCCAATAGTCAATACACATGCGAAGGGAACCGCCCCTTCTTTCAAACAAAAACTAGTGCACTCCATGAGACGGCTCGGCCCACGAAGCCCTTATCCAAATCCATTAACCGATCCTTCATTTCATTTAGCCTAGCAGAGAAATCCTCGTATGAGGATAGAAATAGGCTACGTATCTGGAAATAGATCAATACCTAAATCAATTTCTTTCAGAACACCTAGAAAATCCTCGGGAAACACTTGATATTCGCACACCACCGAAACCGATCGTATAGCGTCTCGACCTACATCCTTAACCCTAACTAGGTGGTACAATAATCACCCCTTGAGATCATATCTAGCCTTAATATAGGAAATAATCCGATCTGTTACATCAAGTGAAACTACCCTTCCACTCCAAAACTCGAGTCACCCGGGAAACGAAACTCCACGGTATCGGTCCTATAATTAATCGAAGCATAACATGCATACAACCATCCATGCCAAGAATAATGTCAAAGTTAGTCATGGATAATCAGACAAGGTCCGCGGGGGTAGCCTTATGCAGCATAGTGATCGGGCATTCCCTATATGTACTGCCTAGCTCTGACCGAATCACCAGGTCAAAACTAAAACTCGTTTCCGACAAGGCCTATAGAACTAACCTGCCACTGCAATGTAAAGAGTAATGAAAACAATGTAGCTCCGGTCTAACAGGCATAAACATCAATATGAATGACACGCAACAAACAAGTGACCACGCCAGGCGAAGTCTCCTACTCGGCGCAAGGAAAGGGAATAGAATCTGCTTTGTGGCCTGATCACCCCACTAGTAGATGCTCGATGGAGCAGCGGGATGGAGCCGCATCGCCGCCCCGGTGGTCCGTGCTCGACCACCGTCATCACCGGTCCGGCATGGACATGCTCACACATGTTCTGTGATTTACCACATCCGAACCGAGCAGGCACTTCAATGTGACTCTTGCTGCACTTACCACAAAGCAGAGGGGTATACTTAACTCGGGTGCCCCTCTCGATCCCCGACATCAAGCCCTGCTACTTCCGATCACCCCGGGCCTCGGGGCTACTGGGGCTTCTACTGATACTATGGATGGTAGCCACCGTCGGAGCTTCGAATTGAGAACCCATGACTATCCGTTCGAGCTCTCTTTGCCTCCTCTCCTTGCATTAGCCGCCTCCATCTTTCTAGGCGTAAAACACTATGCGATGAAAAGCCCATATCCCAAGCAAGCATGGAAGTCCTGCAATACTTGTCTAAATAAGCAGCTAGGCCATGATGAAATCGGCTCACCCGCGCCCTCTGATCCATTACCAACTTGGGCGTATTTTGACAACAAGGTGAACTCAAGCGACTCCAACACTCTGGGCTATTTTTCCTTGCTTGAGGTTACTGTGGCTTTCTTCTATTCCCTAATCTCCCCGAGTGGAAGAACCTATCAAGAAAGGCTCAGACTCATCCCACTCGAGGCCTGCACCCACCGCCAGCCTGTCCTTCCATTGCTTTTTACCAAATAGGAGCGACTCTTTAGCTGATATAAGGGCCAAGCACTCATTTGTCACCCCCATTACCTGAGGAAAGTGACCTTCATGATCCTTTCATGAACTCAGATCCTCATCCACCTTTGATCCCGTGAACTTGAGAGGGTTCATCCTCAACAAGTCTCTAATTCCGAGCTGCCACCGCATTTTACTTTGTGGAACCTCCACAATAGCTCGATTGATCCAGGCGGTGGGGCCCGCACCAACATCCGACCGCGCCGAAACTTGGCGTGGCGATGGCTCAGGCTCCTGGGAGCTCTGGAACAGGTCGGCTTTCTTATCCCATGGTCATTTCCATCTCCGCTGCCTTCATCATTTCCATTCCTAATCTGCTCATTCTTCTCTAGGAGATATAATTATGAAATCGCGAAACGCATAGAATTAGAAGGATGGAAAGGCTTTTCATTGCACGACGAGAACATGAAAGAAGGGAACATTTTCTAAATGTCTAGTAGCTCTCGTCATTGGTGTGGCACGCCACACCCATGAAAAAGACTCTACATAACGCATGACACCCTAGGACACTTCAAAACTATTGCTCTGATAATAGTGATCTCGGGAAAAATAGCATGCCCGAATGACGCTTGATAACCTAAATTAGTCTTGTTTAGATAAGTAATTATATACATTTTCATGTAATTTTATATAAATGTGAATATATGTATAACTAAATATGATTAGTCCATTTGTAGGTTTCAATGATTTTGAGGAATAATTTATAAGTTGGTGAAGGTGTGAGGAACGGAGTCGGGAGCAATGAGCGAGAGTCGGTAAGGAGTAGGCCATGGCAAGGCTTGCTGCCACAGTGAGTGCCACGTTGTGCGTGTTCTGCGCCGGGCCGTGCCATGCCTATGCTAGGCAAGCGAGAAGACGCGGCAGGCAGGAAGGCACCAGCGCACCAGCAACGTGCCACGCCAGGCGGGGCCTCCGCGCAGAGTGTCACACCGCCCAAGCGGTGTGACACGCTGCCAACGCGGTATGAAGGTCGCCTAAGGTCGATTTTTGCAAAATTTCCAGAGAGCTCGTGATACCTCCTGTCATTGAGTGCAGTGCTCCGCGATACACCCGTGAAACGGAGCCGTACCATGACAGGCTAAATTATGCACATTTTCCATTTACTATAAATCAGGTCCCTTAGCTCTAATTCCAATTTCGTCACGATTTATTCCGGAAAACCACCTAGGAAGGGAAGGGAGAAGTGGAAGAACTTATCTAGGGTTTGCCAAATTCACTTCATCTACCAAATACTTGTAAGTATGTACTTTAAAGTAGTTTAGTTGTAGTTTTACGAACATGAATGGATAGAACCCTTCCTCTAGGTTGGTCATGAATTATGATTGTGATTTTATGAAATTGTTTTGGAATTAAGTTATTAGTTGTTGTTTTCGTCTTGCATTCTGGATTGTTGGTTGTTTTTATGATTGATCACCATGTTACATGTTAGCTTGGTCAATAGCTTGAGAAAGCATTACCCAGGTTAGACATGAGAATGGTGAGCATGTTTGTATCTCGCGATATAATCTTGTTTCAAGATAGAAATATACCTAACACCTTGCTTGCTTGACAAAATGGGGTTATTAAAGACCAACTTAGATTATCATATCACCACTTGAAAAAGTAGTTGTGAGGCTAAGTTGAGCTAAATGGTTAGACGCATGAAGTCCCTAACCCCCGTAAACCACAAATATACTAATTGCCTGCGAACTAGAAATTAGCATCCTCGCTTCACAATGATGCAAAGTGAGGCTAGATTGCCGTGTTAAGGCTCTTAAAGACTATGAACATGCAATTCCAGTTATGTGAAATAACAATTGATAGTTCCATGCTTAACCCATTGCAAATCGTAGTATCACATGATTATCTGGTTTTAACTCTATGATGCGCTAGAGAAATTTCAATATTTCGTGACCAAACTCTGACTTAATTATTCTCCATTGAAAATGTCTATAACCACAATTTAGGTATTAAGGATCATACCTGAAATGGATAGTTAGAGGAATGGGTCCAGTCCGTGGGTTCGACAATCCGGTCTCTCCCAAAAAGAGCCACCATATTACTTGCACGACCCGTACACTTGCGCACGCGCTTACGTCGGAGCGACAAAGCTGGCGCCGTTGCTCTAGGATACGACGGTTTTGATAATTTATCTATTTTGTGTGATTTTTGAATTTCCTTAAGTGTTGAGAAACTTGGTCTTAGTCTGTTGTATTTGCAGTACAGGTTGTCCTGCTGAGCTGACTAGAAATAGGAGAGCTTCGTGGAATCGTTGATTGAAACCCGAACGTCAAACCATTTGCGAAGAGAGTAGCTCTAGAGCAAAAGCTAAAGAGACTTCAAGAAAAGGTACAAAGACAACCACCCACAAATGGCAAGCACAGCTTGTCATCGGAAGCACGGCAGCCAGACTAGTTCGCGAAGTGGCCATCCCAATAGCGATGAATGTGACCTCTAGTATCCAGAACCGGAGCCTAGAGGGAACTTTGAGCTAAATGTAACATGGTGCAAATTGCTACATTCTAGTGGTCAATTCACTGGGTGGCACATGAGGACCCGCAGCAGCACTTACAGAGCTTTCAGAGATAAGGACACGTTGTCCCCACCGGCATGTCTACAGATTATGTCCGCTTAACCTCTTCCCATTTTCATTGAGAGCTGGGGTGTATCGAAGGATGAGCCACCAAACCCATAACTTCATGGAATGACTGGCTAGGAAGTTCCTTATCAGATTCTTTCCTTCAGGCAAACTGCAAAGTTGCAAAGTGAATAGTCAGTTTCAAGCAGAAGCCTGATGAGAACTTATATATGGCTTAGGGAAAGATTCTAAGTCATTGTTATGAGACTGTGTCTACGCTCATCAATCGAATGAAGTGCTGGCCCATACCTTTGTATAAATTCTAGACCCACACACAAAAAATTTTACTAGACTCTGCATCGGGTGGGTGGGCCTTGGAGAAAACGTAGGATGAGCGGTACACTTTGTTGAACAGAATTGCACAAGGAAATCCAGATTGGCACAGCGAGTCATCAAGAGGGGCAGGAAAGAGATCGGGGTTGATAGAAGTAGATGGTTTGAATGCCTTGGAAGGCCGTTTAGCTTCGTTCCAACATCAAATGATGACTCAGTTTAATAAACTGGAGTATGAACTAACACCAGGGCCAGGTTAATGTAGTTCATCAAGTTCCTAGTTGGTGTGAAATTTGTGGTACAATGGGTATAATGCAATCTTGTGGAGCCAATCCTAATCAACAATTTTGTTGCAATGTGCAAAGGAATCAGAATTTTAGGAACAACTCCACCAGAATTGGCATTACCCAAATTTTTCTGGGGTGAAACCAAAAGCAAAGTTATCAGCACCCTCAACAACAGCAAGATTGTACAGTAATAGTAATGATGGCAAGTTAGCGTACCGTATTGAGGAAACATTGCAGAAAATTATGGAGACCTTAATCAAGCATGGAAAATCAAAGAGGATGGCAACAGACTTATAATGAATCAGCAAGTAGCCACCCGCAATCTTAAAAAACAAGTGGGTCGAGCAGCGCCTGCTCAAAACATGAGGCCGCAATGAGAGTCGGCTTCAAGACGAGATCATAAACACCTAAGATCAACAATGTCTCGATTTTAGAAGTGGAAAGCAATTAGCCGATGCATTGCCAAAGAGCCGAGAGAAAGGAGGTGCAACCGAAGTTCGCAGGACCAGACCATCCACCTACACCGAATGATTCGGCAGGCCGGCAAAACAAAATGCACAACCTTCATTGCGCCACACAGTAGACCACCACCACCATTCCTCGTAGATTCGTAAAAGAGCAAGGAGGAGGGAATGTTTCAAAAAGTTCCGTGAGATTTAAACACATACCTTGCCTCTTATTGATGTCTTGCGGGAATGCCCAAGTATAAATACTTGAAGGACGTGATGGCGAACAAAGAAGGTTGGTGGATGTCCAGACTGCAGCACAATTTCCGAGGAGTGCACACACAGCAGGAGTTGAGCAAATGCCAAAGAAGCTCAAAGACCCAAAGGAGTTTACCCTCCCTGTTTCATACAAATTGGTAAAGCTGAGGTGCTATGAGCTTTGTGTGATTTAGGGGCAAGACCTAATGCCCCTATCCTTATTCAACACCCTGGGATTGGGAAAACCTAGGCCGACAAGGTTGATGTTGCAACCGGGCCGACAAGTCGCGAGATTGATAGAATAATAGAGGACCTTCTCATCAAAGTAGTGGGGTTCATTATACTCAAGGTTTTATTGTCTTAGATTTTCGTGCTGATGACCAGGTACTCCCAATCCTCGACGACCATTCTTGGCCACCGGAGTAGGCCATGGCAAGGCCGGCCGCACAGCAAAGGTGCCACGTTGTGCGTGTGCCATGCCTAGCGCCGTGCCATGCTTCCTTATGCTAGGCAAGCTGAGCGACGCGCAGAAGAAGTGCACTAGCGCACCAAAGAACGTGCCACGCCATGCAAGCTCCGCTCCAGGAGTGTCAACGTGCTGCCTAAGAGCGGACACGCTACCAACGCGGCAGAAGGCTGCCCGTCGATTTTTGGCAATTTCTAGAGCTTCGCGATACCTCCATATCACGGAGGCAGTGCTCGCTTGCTACACTCCGTGAAACGAGCCGTTCCATGACAAAGCAAATTATGCACATTTTCCATTTACTATAAATAGGTCCCTTAGCCTGTAATTCACTTCATCACGATTTTATTCTAGAAAACCACACCTAGGAGTGAAGGGAGAAGTGGAAGAACTCATTCAGGGTTTGGCAAATTCCCTTATCATCTAACAAATTCTTGTATGCGTATGTAGTTTAGAGAAGTTTAGTTGTAGTTTTAATAACATGAATGACTAGAACCCTTCCTCTAGGGTTGAAGCCATGAATTATGATTGTGATTTTATGAAATGTTTTGGAATTAAGTTATTGATTGTTGTTATCGTCTTGGCATTCTGGATTGTTGGTTGTTTTTATGATTGATCACCATGAAAACATATATGTTAACTTGGGCAATAGCTTGAGAAAGCATTACCTAGGTCCTGGACATGAGAATGTGAGGAGCATGTTTGTATTCGCGATATAACGATAGAAATATATCACTAATTTCTTGCTTGGTTGACAAACGGGGATTATTAAAGACCAACTTGGGATTATCACATCACCACCAAAAGTAGTTGTGAGGCTAAGTTAAAGTTAAATGGTTAGACGCACGAAAGTCCCAATCGCTTTCCCCGTAAAACCACAACATACTAATTGCCCGCGAACTAGAAATTAGCACCTCACTCACAATGATGCAGTGAAGCTAGATTGTCGTGGTTAGAGGCTCGAAAGACCATGAACATGCAATTCTAGTTATGTGAAATAACAATTGATAGTTCCATGCTTAACCCATTGCAAATCGTAGTATCGCATGTTATCCGATTTAACTCTATGTTGCTCCTAGAGTAATTTCCAGAATATTTCGTGAACCAAACCTAGACATAATTATTCTCCATTGAAAATATCTATAACCACATTTTAGGTATTTAAGATCACACTAGAAATGGATAGTTAGAGGAATGGGTCCAAATTTCGTGGGTTTGACCAACTGCTCCTTAAAAAGGGCCACTATTACTTGCACGACCCATACACTTGCGGACGCTTTTAATGCGTGAGCGAACACCAGGTTTGTCACGAGCCAGAGGTACACCCGGATCATAGACACAGGTCGAGGGACTCAAGAGACCCCAAGGAACATGCATACAACAAATCTCATGTAAATAAATGGAATATTAAGCATAAAACATCGCAGAAACGTAACCATGATATAGCATCAGGAAATACCAAACATTTACATAAGCTGAGTACTACTCGTTTATCCGAAAGCCTCTAAAACGTAATATGGGTTGATAGGATAACATCCCCAACTAACCCAAGAAATACTTAAACATAATCAACAGGAAAGTTTATCAAATATCCATCTAAACATGAAGACTCACAAGCAAGCTGATAACGTAGGCTGAGATGGACTAAGGAAGATGAGCCTCCGACCCTGTATCAGAAACAATAAAGCATAGAAAAGGCGCGGTCATGATGCGGAATGTACCGAGTATGCAAGGTGGGCAAATGAACATTTTAAAAGTAAAGTAAACTCATAAATAGTCATGGGAGAAGGACATCATGCTTGCACAACCATAAATATAAACATATAGGCTCAAGTCTTTCAAATCATTCATTATCATAATCATAATTAACTTATCAAGTGATATAACTTGGAGACAATAACATAAATATAACAATGCATAAAACATGTGAACAATGGGATGACTCGTGTCATAACCTAAACAATCATGGTAGAGCCTTTAATGATGCCCAACTGTGTGCCTGGCGGAAGAGCTGACCTGGCTTGCCAGGTGAGCGTCCTGCATAAGGCGTGATATCAAATTTGGGGGGGATCATTATCAATATTCTATCACCATAACCCATGGTGGCACGTGGTTATGAGACACCGGCGAAGTCTCGAACACCGGGCTACTCGGTGCTAGACACGGCTCCCAAATCATGCATATAGGCTTATACAAATCATTAACATCATGCATAAAAATTCAACGGCTAAGATATAACATTTATCATCATTGATCCCCTTTAAAACATGCTTAACCATGAATCATGGGCTCTTTTTATCGGCCGACATCATAAATCGATATATCATGAAATTCGCTTCATAAATTGTAAACCATTCTTCCACATGTGGGAATTGCCCAATACTTCCTTATATTCAATTCTTTCAAAGCATTCTCTTAAACATGGGTAATTTGAAAATCATGCTTTTCCATCATCAATAAACTCAAATTATAGAGTATTCATCATAAATCATAACATCCATGAACTTTCATCAATGAGCATTTTGGATTTAAAAGATTGAAACATGAATTAAAAAATAATAATAATAATAAAACCTGCCCACCATTCATAATTCAATAATTAAAACTCAGTTGAATCATACCCATAAAGAGAAATAACATTGTCATGCTTTGGGGTAAAACCCCATAGAATTTGAATAGGGGAATTCATGAATTAACTCGAAATTGGGCATGGGTGAGGAAGAATTCCACCTATTTTAACACCCTACATACCTGGGAATCAATGGACTTACAGTTCCTTAAACACCCACAAAGAGATTGATGAAAATTTAGGGAAGAAGGCCTTGAATCTCCCAAAAACCACTCTAAGCTTTTGCATGAGAATGGGCATGAAATAAGGACTTTACTCCTCTTATCACACTCAGAAAATATCCAAAACGACGTAGTTTAGTCTTTAGAGACTTAGGAAATTACGAAAATACCTTTATTAAAATGCAGGAATTTCGGGTCGTTAGTCCCCACGAGGGACCTAACGGGTCATTTTCACAGGGAATGACACATGGACATGGCCCTTTAAGTCCACTACCCAAACATCCAAGGGGACCCCATATATGACTTCACGAGTAGTGAGGTCAGACAACGACTTGTGGTCACCTTTCGTGGCCTACACTTCCCATCCCCACTTGCCAATCCTCCAGGTTTGACCACGGGTGACCTCATAAGTCGTAAGGTCTGACCACGACTCGTGGTCACGCCCGTGGCCTCCTCACTCTGGCCTTGCCAAACCATGCTGACCATGAGTTACCTCACGACTCATGTTCATTCCTCACGAATCAGCTCACGGGTCATTCTGTGACCTGGTGCGAATTTTCAGTTTATCTCGATTTTAATTTCGGCTCTGATCCTTGGGTTCCCGAGGTATAATAAAATTGAACAAATAAAATGAGGGCATGAATTTCAGGTAGGAATAACCATATAATGTTAGGGAATTAACAATTTAAGGAGTTTCATATCTAACTAAAAATCCTACTTTCAAATTTCTGCAGGGCTAGAATTTAGAACGTTTTTTCTGAAATTAATCTGGGACACAAGGATGGAAGAATCCCCTTGTTGAATTCCCACATACCTGATAGAAGAATCCCCTAACAAATCTCTTGGAAATTTTGACGAGAAATAGAACCCTAGTTCTTTCCCTGAGAACAGTTTCTGACCTTTCCTCATAATGACTTTAAGAGGAAGGTGAAAAATTAGAGAAGAATATCGACCAACCCTCTAAATCCCCTATATACTCCAAAATAATGAAGTTTAGGCACTAAAGTAATAGAAAGTTAAAAAAATTCTCCTGGATGAAAGTCTGAAAAACTGCTCATGGGGATCTAACGGGTCACACAACAGGTCATTGGTATAAAGCATGGCTCATTTGAACCAGTCGTTGGTCCTGGGTCTAACAATCCTAGCTAATGGAACTGAACGAAAAGGGGCTATAGTGACCTATTTGATGAACCAACGAGTCGTTCGTTCAACTAGTAGCCATTGGGGAGGTTTGAACAAGTTGTGGATATCCTCCAATGATTGGAAAAAACTACCTATATGATGGAACAATGAGTCGTTGAATCCAACTGTTGTCACTAGAGGGGATTTGTCACCCTTTCTTGATTCTTCCAATGACTCAATGGGATGAGTTGTTGATAACTTCCATGAATTGTTACTATGCTCGTTGGTTCTAGGAAAGCTTTTAACTAGCTTCTAGATGGACACCATGATCGAAACAATGACTCATTACTAGAAGCAATAAGTGGTTAAATCACTTGTTAAACCTAGGGAAAGAATCTTCTAGGTAAACTAATGATCGTCCTAACAGACTTTTGTTTCTAACAACAACTCGTCTGACGAGGTGTCCTAAGAAGATCTTCTGGTATTTTTTAATTATGGGTTTTGTATAAGTAACTTTTAGGGTGTTACAATATCTCCCCCTTGGGAACATTCTCCCTCGAATGAATGCTAAGTAAGTTGAAAAGTCTTGGGAAAGAGCTGCAATCCCAAACTAGAAGCTATAAACTAATTTCTGAAGGAGCAATTGACTCATAACTGAAGTAGACATACTAACTAAACTTATGCCACTAGGGTGCACATTTAAACATGAATAGAGCTGATAAGTATGAAACAAAATGGAACACTATGGAGGAATTTAGTACCTGATGATGAAACTGAGCTGGAAGTGAATAGGTGAGAGTATTTAGCCATCATATCTGCTTCTGCTTTCTAAGTAGCTCGCTCTACTAGCTGGTTCCTCCATACGACCTTTATTGAAGCGACCTCCTTGTTTTGCAGCTTACGAACATGATGCTCTAGGATCTGTACTAGGACTTCTTTATAAGAGAGACTATCCTGTGAACCAACACTCTCTAAGGGTAATAATGAGATCGGGTAACTGATGCATTTCTTTGACAAGGACACATGAAAGACTTGGTGAACCGATGCTAGCTCTGTAGGCAACTCCAACTCCTAAGCCAAATTGTCAATGCGTCTCAGGATTGTTTAAGGGCCAATATATCTGGGGCTGAGCTTTCCTTTCTTCTTGAATCTTATCACCCCTTTCATAGGGGAAATTTTTAGGTATACCTAATTATCCACAGCAAACTCCAACTCCCTTCTTCTTACATCTGCATACGATTTTTGCCAGGTTTGTACTATTTTCAGCTAATCAAAAATAAGTTGAACTTTATACATGGCTTTATGTACTAAATTAGGTTCTATCAAGGTAGCTTCACCAACCTCAAAGAATCCTATAGGAAACCTGCATCTTGTACAATATAATGCCTCAAACGGGGCCATCTATATACTTGAGTGGTAACTGTTGTTGTACACAATGTCGATGAGAGGTAGGTGATCATCCTAACTGCCCTTGAAATCGATCATGAAAGCCCTCAACATATCTTCCAAAGTATTAATAGTCAGCTTACTCTGGTCGTCTTTCTATGTGTGAAAAGATGTGAGTACCAAGTCCCTTCTAAGATGACTTCCATAAGTGCGAGGTGAACTGAGTACCCTATCTGAAATAACGGATAAGGTAACCCCATGCAATCTCACTAACTCCCAGATGTATAGTCTAGCATAATCCTCCTACTAAGTCTGTGGTCTTAACTAAAAGGAAATGTGTCGACTTAGTCATCCAGTCCACAACCACCCAAATTGAGTCATGATGTCACTAAGTACGAGTTAAGCCTGTGATGAAGTCCATATTCACTTCTTTCCACTTACAAGTAGAAATGCTATTATCTTAAGTCACACCCCTAGGTCTCTGATGTTCAACCTTTACTACAGGCAATTTGGACATTTAGCTACAAATTCTACAATGTCCTTCTTTATTCTAATCCACAAAAAAATGCTTCAACCTCTTTTCTTAGATCTTCTTCCTTCAACTTAAGAAAAATGGGGTCTTTATCTTGCTTTGACTTAACCTCTACATTGGGATTCTGACCAACTCTGGACTACAACTCCACCTTCTACTGAGTCAGTCAACTACACTCCTAATACAGCCAGTCTATGAACATCTCTACCAGCTCTTTCTTACCGTCCTCAACATGAACAACACTCCCCATAGACAATCTATTGAGGACGTCAGTAACTACGTTGGCTTACCCGGGTGATACGGCACATTCAAGTCATAATCTTTCAATAGTTCTAGCCATCTTCTCTAACAAAGATTCAAATCCTTCTGACTGAACATGTATTGTAGACTGTTGTGATTGGTGATGTTATGCCTGAACATAGGCCCGGATCTAGACACGGAACCCAGAACCATAAATGGCTCCAAGTTGACCCATGGCATGAACATGATAAATAAACTCAACATAAGCAAGCGAAAAACTAAATTCTAAAATAGCGCAGGACTGTATAATAAAAACATCTACTGAATTCTAAAATAGAGGAATTTTGTATAATAGAAATATCTAGACATCGAAAATATCAAAATACTAAATCTGAAGCTGAACATACACTTTATGTTTGAAGAGCCTCTAACATACTGACGAGCTGATAGGACAACACCCCCAACTAGCTCACTAAAAGTCTAAAATTGAAAATATAAACTCAACTAACTGAAGGTCCTCGAAGGATAAGAAATAACCAACATAGCTATCAGGGATAAACACTAAAACTAGCTAGCGATAGGACAAAGTCTAAACATCTGAGCCTATATCATGAAACGATATAACATAGATTATGCAGTCAACACTTGGAATGTATCAAGTATGCAAGGTAAGAAAAACAGACTAAGTAAGTATAAGTTGAAACCATGCATAACATAAATCATATTATTATAAGATTCTGAAGGTAAGGACTACATGCTGATATCAGGAAACATGGTTAGACATAAGCTAAATCTTATAAGTGAATTGAATGACTCAAAGCTGAAACTAATATTCATAAGAAATCCAGAAAAATGGATCATTGGGTCAAACCTACTTAAAACATAATGTCATAACTGATCAACATGCATAACTAAAATCATGAAGAACAAAGGGAGATTCTCCATATAACTGACAGTATCACGAAAGAGCTTACATGATCCCAACTATTACACTCAAGTGGGCAAAGTCGTCCAAAGCCTTGCCAGGGCTAATGGCACTACTATGATATGGATATCAAGATGAATGCCCATTCAGGGCAGGGAAAACTCACAAGGGAGGTCCCAAAGTAACTGAATAATCCTACTTTGGGATGTAGTTCTAAGACATGGGATTTCTGAACCCCTAGCCTATTCGGTGGTAGAAACTTCTCCCAAAAACATGTAAATGCTCTCCATCATTTTTGAACGAAGTTGAATCCATCATTTTTAATGAAATTGATATTGTAATAAGATGCATAGTCTAAAATCTGAATATGAGGATCCTTGGCTCAAAACATACCACAAGATGAAAGTGGGAGTACCGACTCCAAAAACCTTGTGGTAAGCTAATTTTGTAAAATTGAACTAAATCATGAAAATATGCTAAACTCATGTCGGCTTGCCTAAACTTTAAAAAACTTGAGATAGACTTGGTAGTAAAAATCATGGATTCATACATGGGAAATTCATAAATATTGTTTCATGCTAGATATCTTATCATACATGAAAATATAGATAATTTTAACTTTTCATGACACTTGCATAATTGGGAAAAATTCTTCTAAAACTTGAAATCATGAATTTATAATGAATTTTCACTTAAAAACTGTTCGTGAACCTTAAAATGTCATTTGAAACATGAAGGGATTGACCCATGAATTAAACATAGAGAATTTCATAAATTGGGTTGAGACCCCATAAAATCATAAACTTGAATTCATGAACTTGAGATGGGATTTGGGCTGAGAGTGAAGGGGAACTCTCATTTATGACCTTATATACCTGGGTAATCTGATTCTACACCCTTCCTTGAAAGCCCAAGAAATTTGAGGATGAACTTGATGAATTCTGGGTTTGATCTCCTTTGGATCCTCTAAACTTGCATGCATGGGGAGGGAATAGGTTAGAATAGGCTAAACCCTCTTAAAATCCTCCTAATTGAGCTTAAAACGATGTATTTTAGGGCTTAGGATCTTAGGAATTGCAGAAATACCTTTACTTAAATTGCAGAAATTTTACTCTGTTAGATGTCACGACTCACACCATGATTTGTACCTCCAGACCACGACTCGTGGTTACCATCCGTAGTCACCATTTATTTTTTCCTGACTTCTCTGAAGTTCTCCATGGATCAAACCATGACTCATACCACCAACCTATGAGTCGTTAAGTCCACCCGTGATCAATGCTTTCAACATCCCTAGTTCCTCCACAGGGGTGCTGGCCACAACCCATGGTTTCACCCTACGAGTCGTACCTTGAATTGTTCCCTCCAAATTGATGCACAACAGATCCCTTACAACTACTAACCATGGCTCATGCTATGAATCGTGACATGATCCCATGTGTCGTACCTTGACTCGTAACTAAAACGGCTGCTGCTGCAGATTCTGACCACGAGTGATACCATGACTCATTAGTCCTCCCCACGACTCGTACCATGAGTCAGTCTGAGGAATTTTTCAACATTTTGTTGTTGATCTCATTTAAAATCCTGAGTCTCGTCTTAGGAATCTATAGGGTATTACAATATCTCCCCTTTGGAAATATTAAACCTCGAATATGGGTTAACATGCTGAATAATTGGGGAAAGGAAATGCTGATAATGCTCAAACTCACACTTCCTGGCAAACTATCAAACAAACATTGTTAATAAAGAACTTAACAAAGAGGTTGTGGTTGAACACACGGGGAATAAGGTAAGATCTAACCTAATGCCCATACTTAAACTTGTTGGTAAGTTATCACCAAATTAGAGGNAAAGAAAAATAATATAAAATAAGATCATAAATTGTGGTTGTTATCAGGATTTACAAATAACTAGGGTAAGTGTTCTCATGGGTTCATAACTACTTCGGGTATACACATGTGATCAATCCCAATGCTTACATACAGAAATAATAACTAGGGTTCATCCAAATATCTGTTTCTTCCCAATTAGATTACTATACTCAATCACCGGGTCAGGTCTCATGAGCGATTTCTTTTTAACTGTTATCAATATGTTCCAAATTAACTTTCTACAATCGCAACTCATGTCATAAAATGATCATCAAAATCAAGGCCTTGTTCTAATTCTTTTTCCTAATATATACTTCTCTTGGTTCAAGCAAGTAAAGAATTATGGCAAGTCCTAACTATTAAGGAACATTTAAAGATAAAGCGAATAAAATACAAGCATTTAGCATTGTTTTTGAATCACTTTGTGCAACCCTATTTCGTTAATCCACCATGTTTCCCACAACCCTAGTTGTGGAGGTTTTAGCCTCTCATGATTGTAAGATTGTAATTAGCAATCATAGACAATCACATAATTATTTACTTACAACAATAATTGAAAGAAAACCTACTTCAAATATTGATGAACAAAATCAAGAACAACTGATAAAACCAAGTGTTGATTCTAAGAATTGCTCTCCAATGCTTCATAAAAATTCACAAATAAAACTTCTTTCAATGTAATCACACGTCTACTACCTCTCTCTTTGTGTTTTTCTACTAAAACTAAACATAAAAGGTATTTATACAGACATCAGAAACCTTTTTCTAAGCTAGCATGAAAATTTTCATAATTGGTGCCGACTCATCTTATGACTTGTCATACGACCCGTAATAGGATTGTACCTGGCTAATTGGTGTATTTCCCAAGCCAATTCCCACTGTTCGGCTACAAGTATGCCAAACTCCCCATAGATTTATGGCTAAGGGCATTTGTTACTACATTNTCCTACATTCCTTGGCTACTTAGGATTTGAATAAATGTTGGCAACTGGTACGACTCATACCATGGTCCTACGAGTCGTACAGTCCATTCGTGGCTTGTCCTTGAGAACTTTGACATCCACTGATGTATTCTACGAGTATTGTAGTACTCCTCGTACCTTCCTCCTATGACTCATACTTGCTTGTTGTAGCCGGAGTTTTGCCAAGTCTTTAAGAATGACTAGAGCTCCCCGCGGCTCATGGTATGGGTCATGACTAGATATTACGATCCGTGGGTTCCACCGGTGTCAAGAGATTTCTTTGCGCAAATTTTCTCTGATGATTTCCACGACTCCAGTTACGGCCCATACCATCTTGATACAGCTCGTACTGAGAGTTGTACTTTGTCTTCACATTGTTTAAGCCTTTAGAGTTTTTTCATGAGTACCAGTATGACTCAAACAATCAAGATACAGCTCGTATTGAGATTGACACTTGACTGATTTTCTGTAGTTTTATGCATCTTTTGCATATTTTTGCTCCGACACCTATTTTCCGTAAAAAAAATGTAAAAGCACCTCATATACATATAAACATAACAAAGTCCTTGCTCTTTTTTTATGTTTTAAGCATCGAAAGTTCTGTAAACTCATATCACATCAACACATTCAACTTAAGACTTTTGCATGTACTCATGCAAAGAAAACAAAATTAACAAAAAAACAACACTTAACTAGAAAATAAACCTAGGATGCTATAGCCAACATCAATCAAAATTTTCACCATAAACTCAAACAGCTTTTGATCCTTTTCCGGCAAACCAAATCAGCATATGCACATCAAGTAACCACAAACTATGATAAAAAGGAATCAAGATATGTCATCTAACTATTAGTAGATAGTTAAGTCATCACCAATGCTTTTTACAAGGAAAAATGGAAAAATAAAACACAAATCATATACCCTCGCAACAAATGAAGTCCCCCAAACACATACATAGAAAAATATGGACCATGAGACTAAACAATAATACTCTTACCCTCATAAAAAAGTTCCAAATACTGCACATTAGATACCATAGGCTTGCCCTTATTTTCTCTACTTTGACTTTTCAGGTGGTCAGGCTAGGATTACTATAGGACTTGATTCGACTTATAATGTAGGCTTTTAGGTTAGGTATGGTATGTATGGAATCTTTTTAGTGACTAAACCCTCCTTGGATCTATACACATGTGGCTCCATTTTTCACTTTTTCCACCCTTTTTACTTTCTCCAACTTTTTCTTCCCTTTTCAACATTTTTTATGCAATTGTATGGGTGTGGTGTGTTTTCACATTTTCATTCTTTTTTCCCTTTTTGTATATTCTTTTCAATTTTTCCTTTTCTTTTGTTTTTTCACACCACACATCGTTTTTAACCCTTTTTTTATCTCTTCCTTTTTCACCTCCCCAAGATCTATGCACCCCTACTCTAGCCACCCTCAACTTAGGCATTTTGCCTATGTTATGGTTCACAATGTCCAAGGAGAGACCTGGGCCAAAATAGGTTCATTATAAAAAATGATTATGGTTAATTGGTTAATTACAAAATAATGGATCATTTAAGTCTCAAAATCACGATAAAGGAAATCATATTATTCTAGTAGGGTAGTTTAAGATAAAAATGGGCTAAAAAAATGGCCTATGATCCTTTCCTAGGTATACCAACCAGGCAATATCTAGATCCTCTACGCAATATTGAACTAGGTATGACCTCTCTCACACATGGTAAATGTTTTACATTCATTCTACATGTCCGATTTATACGTGGCTAAAAATGGTGAAAAGGGATGGATTGGTTCTAAAGAAGCGGTTATAAAAGAGTGATCCACCATCACTGATGATTGCTCCTTGAGTACCAAACCTAGAGAATATGTGTCTGAGTCCGAAGGACTCCTGTACTATATTTGTAACTGT
>JACEIK010007962.1:39608-68422 GCA_018107945.1 Datura stramonium
AATCATGTTGGTTAGCACATATATTCACATTTATATAAAATTACATGAAAATGTATACAATAACTTAGATAAACAAGACTAATTTAAGTTATAAAGTATCCCTTGGACATGCTATTTTTGCCCGCGATCAGTTACAGTGATTTGCTAGTTAGAATTAGGTTGTAATGATTTTTCGAGTTATTAGCCAAATTTCAAGAATTTTAGAATAGTATTCCTTTATAAGCTTTAGTTTAGGTTGTTAGTTGCTATAATGTGAATATGTTTGGGATCCTTAGGCTATGTTAGGAGCGGTTTTCATAGTGAATTAGATAAGAGGTGCTTTCCTTGGGATTATTGGGTCGGTATCGATTTGTTGGACTTGTTATCGCTTTACTTTCCCCGTTTTTCCCTCTGTTATGAGATTGTGGGCCTGAGACTGTGGCTTTGGAGTGGCTAGACTCCAGGTTAGTATGATCATGGTATGGAGGGTGATTTACCTTATTTGATATGGAATCATATCAAACATACTTGAGTGAGCATACATACATCCATACATACAAGCACAAGGATTGGAATATAATTGAAGGTTAAAATATTGATTTTTGGCTTTCAAACTAAAAGTTTCTCATCTTTTACTGATTGAAGCTCCGGGGGAGTATACTACTGTTTTACTGATTTTTGATTTTATAAAATATTTGTACCACCTGTAAATTCGGTTCGAGGTAAGATGTCGGACCAGTTACACTTTACTTTTTCTATTACGTCCGAAGTGAGATATCGGGCGGCCCGAGGTCTTTACTGGGTTTCATTGTTATTACGTTTGAGGTGAGATGCTGTCATAACCCGAACATAGGCCCGAATCAAGACACGGGATAAAGAACCCCGAGAGGCTCCAAGTCGATCCATGGCATGAACATGACATTGTCACAACTCGAACGGAGGCCCGGATCGCAACACGGGACAATGAGCCCTGAGAGATCCCAAGTCGACCCATGACATAAGCATACATCTAACTCGATCAATGAAACTGAATAAATCAACAAGTTAATCATAGAGAAAGTGTAGATATAACTTAACATCATAATACACAATCTGAATGTCACAATCCGAGTTTACACCCTAGCTGTAACAGGGGACAAGAAACCCCGAAAGACTCCAAGTCAACCCATAACAAAATCATAGAATAACACTTAACAATAGAATAAGCGGAAGCTAATAGCAAGAGTCTAATAGAAACCATAAGAACTATTATAACCACACTTGATACAAAGCTGAATCTGTCTAGACAAGTCTGAAATCCTTCTACTAAACTGACGAGTTGCTGGGACAAGTCCCCAGATAACTCCCAAAATATGAAAAATGAAACATAAAGAAAATGTAAACATGAATCACGTCCTCGGGAGATGAGGACTCACCACTAGCAACTGAGAGAGGACGTAGCGTATCTAGCCACGAGGTTGAGTTTGGAGACCTGAATCTATATCATGAAATGATATAGCACATAAAGGTGTACGGTTAGTACTTGAAATGTACTAAAGCATGCGGGATAACATATATAATTAAATATACAAATATACAATGAGGAAATAACCAAGTACATCAACATAATTGGTTAACATGCCATTATCCTCTTATGATTCACATACACATATATATACATGAAACTTTCCTTTAGATCTCACTTTATGATACATCATCGAACTCATGCATAAGGGTAAAGTTCTGAACGTTTAATAAGAGCTGAATCTTAAACTAGCATCACACAATGTACTGTATAACTACTGACAATTGAGTTTGATTCTCATCATATTAAATCTGTTATAATCTGAAATATAAATCAGATAGAACTGAATCATACTAATAACATAACTAAGGTAGTCATTCTCTACTATGGAAAAACCCAACTGAAACTAGGGAGTCACTCTCCGCTATGGAAGATCCTGACTGAACTAGGGAGTCACTCTTTGCTATGGAGGATCCCGACTGAACTAGGGAGTCACTCTTTGCTATGGAGGATCCCAACTGAGCTAGGGAGTCACCCTATGCTATGGAGGATCCAGACAGAACTAGGGAGTCACTCTCTTCTATGGAGGATCCCTACTTAACCAAGGGAAACATTCTCGGCTATGGAGAGTCCTTGGCTGACTAGAACATGCGGAATACTAGTCTGACATTGTATATCTGGTCTATGCTACTACAACTAGTCAGAAACATAACATATGCTGCTTCCATCATACATTATTCATTTCGGAAGGATTGGGGCTATTTTCTACAAGCAACAAGTTGTTTCTCTCCAGCACACACGCAAGTGTACGCAGTCGTACAAGTAACAGAGTGGCCCTTTTTAAGAGCCGGATGTCAAACCCACAGGGACTGGAAAAATTCATTGAATTATCAAGTTCAAATGTGAGATTAACCTTCTCAAGTGTTGATTATAGAAGTTTTCAGTAAATTATAAATAAATTTCAGGGTGGTCACTAAATAATCTGAAAACAATATAAGAAGCAACTAGAGCTAAGGCCGAATAATCATGCACTGCTACATTTTGTAATGATTCAAGTATGATATTATATATTGTTGTCTCACATAGTTGCAAATGCAATTTTCATGGTCTTTCGATCCTCTAAACACTACAAACTAGCCTCACAACTACATCGTTGAGCGGGGATGTGATAACCTAGTTCGTGGGCAATTCAACTACATGGATGTGGTTTACGGGGTTTAGGCTCTTGATTAGGAACTTTCATACCTCTAATCATTTGATCCAACTTAGCTTCACAACTACTTCTATGAGTGGTGGAGTGATAATTCTATGCCGGTGTCTTGCTCTCATCCCGTTTTAGCAACCAAGCAAGGCAAATTAGGTATATTTTCTATCCTAACCGCGAATCATACCTAAAGATAAGAACTTGCTCCCTACATTCCTATGTTCTTGCCTAGGGTTACTCTTTCAAGCTTTTACCTAAGCTTAACGCATTTGTTTTCATGGTGATCAATTTGTTTTCATGGTGATCAAGCATTAAAAAAACAACAATAATGAAGTTAATGTAAGACAAAACAACAATTAACAACTCCAATCTGTAAACAAATTCATGCAAATACAATCATTTCACGTGGACTCAACCCTAGAGGAAGGGTTTTAGCCACTCATGTTCATACAATAACTCAAAACATGTTTAGGAGTAGTGTACTTACATGAATATCAGGTAAAAGAGAATGTAAAATTGGTGAACCCTAGGTGAGTTCTTCCTCCCTTCACTCCTTTACGGTTTTCAGAAAATATTTCGTGACATTTGATTTTGGGAGCTAAGGGTTCAATTTATAGTAAATAGGGAATTTTCAAATTTTGGCTTGTCATGGAATGGCTCCGTGGCACGCGGGAGCTTACTGCGCTAATTTGCCTTCCGTGTGCCACGGAGGCAATGACGAAGTCTCACTGGAAATTGCCCAAAAATGGAACTTGGCCGAGGCATGGCGCGATGGCCAACGTGGCACCGCGCTGTGCTGCGCGATGGCCAGCGTGACACGGCCTCTAGCGCGCAAATGTGCTCAAGGGTGGGTACGGCGCGGCGCGTAAGCCGCCTGTTTGCCGTTCTCGCGTTCTCGCATTGCGTGGCACGGCGCCGGGCGCGGCTCACGCACACAGGTGGGCACGCTTTTCCCCGGCGCGGCGGCCATGGCATGCTTCCTTGACAACTTTTGCAATTTGCTCCCAATTCCATTCCTCCACTTCACCCACCATTATTTAGTCCTCAAATGCATTTTTTCATCTCGCAAAACAAGGACTAATCATGTTGGTTAGTACGCATCTAATTTACATAAACTCACATTATAATGTAAATGTATAAATAGACACACATGACTAAATCAAGTAACAGCTTGGGCAAGAAATTATGCCCAAGATCACTACCCTACACTAAAAGCCTTGTTCGCCCTCGAACATCTTCTTTTTACATCTCATGCACATGAAGACTCACACATAGCTACTGAGCAAGACAAGTCAAGCCTACGGCTACAACAATTGTTTTAGATAGCAAGTTAAAAATAAAGCCTGGAAGATTTAACCCTTAAACTAAAATATAACTATGTTAAGACTTCCTAACCTCAAGAATCGACTCTTAATCTCAAAAACCTCATGCAAATCAACCGATCAAGAAATCCAACATGAATTTTATCCTTCATTAAACATGTGCCTCACAACAAAAGAGCACGAATATTCACAAATTTTCAAATCACGCCATGTATGGGTATATAAGAATTAAGCTCACTACAAAGAATTCACATGCCAAGTGTATTGACCCATGCTTGCCCGTAGGGCATTTACTCCACTAATTCAAGGATGGTTGACCGTAAGATCAAGTAGGGACTTATTGGGTTGTAATGTAAGCTAAGGGCAGGTGGGTACCTATGGATAATAATAGTTATTATCTTCCCAAGCGCTTTTAATACATCATACATTTATTACGGGCATCTCTTCTCTTACTTCTCCCTCCTTCTTTCAATCTTAAATTTCCTCATCTTTTTCCCATTTCTTTAAGCACACTTAGCTTATTAGGTAAGGAGTACTTAAAAAAACTTTTTTTATTTATTTGTTCTCTTACTCCTACTAATACTCCAGCATTTTCAAACACGTGCACCTCTAATCCATTCCTCAAATCCTACAACCAGTATTTCTTCCCTTCTTTTCGCAATTTACTCCCTTATTCTTTTTGGATTTTTTTTTCACTTGAGCGCTAGGGATTTTTGGATCAAATTTAAGGATAATGAAAGAAAGGATTAAGCTTATGTTGTATCCATCAAAGAATAGTCTTAAGGATCAATGGGGCAAACTAGACTGACATTCAAGGTAGGTGAAGCGTAGGGATAAAAATTAGGCTCATTCAAAGAAATGCCTAAATCATCTCCTACAATCGACATATCCTCATTTCCTGTTTTGTGTATGCACACCAGGAAAGTTCTAGACACTACATGCAGCATGAAATATCTACAAATCTTACACTACGCACATGCTCAATTCAAGACAAATTTATCGATTTCATTTAGCTAATCACAAGAATTCAAAATTACGCTTAAGCACATAGAGTCACATTCAAGAGCCTAAGTGTCTCAAACAAGAGTCATACAACTTGCATGCTTCAACACTACACATATTTCTGCATCACAATTCATCATGTATAGCCTATAATGAGAATAAGCCATCAATTAGCTACGAAAACCTATTGACTAATTTTTTCCTCAAGACGGTCGTCATCCATTCGTCGTCGGAAGCGTCCCTAACTATGACTAAAACAACTATGTATGTACAAAGAAAAAAATTTATTCTTCGATTCAAGGACCCCGTCGAAAAGAACCGAAAAAGAAAAACCAACGGGTGAGTGAATCATACTCAAATCAACAATTTTAAAATATTTCCTCACAAATATATTAAGCACCGCGTTCACCCAAAGTCATTAAGCATAATTTTTGAAAATTTCCCTCAACCCACACTTGAATCATGCCATGTCCCCATAGCATCCACCAACTTCAAAAATGGTGAGAAATACTCCTGTGGCTTCTAGGCCTAGCTAACAGCATATTTTTTCTTTATTTTTGAACAAGTGGGTCTTCGACCCCACACTTTTTCTCTTTCATGCTCCTTAGCTTCCTCCTACAACTGTGCTTAAATCTCCACCAAAACAACAAATCCGATGAAAATAACAAAAATCAACACAAATAAAAGTAAAAATTATACTTGTGGTACCTTGCTGCCTCCCAAGCAGCGCTTCAAATTTACGTCACAACACGACGTGGACTATCCTTTATAGGACATCCTCATACCAGTATGTTCCTCGAGAACCATCTTCTTCTTTTTATTTATCAATGGGACAGCCGCCACTCGTCCCTCTCTTCCTCCAACTTCTTTCTCACCGAAGCCCTTCATCAGATTCAGGCTGAAACTAATCATTTCCTTTGGTTGTGGACTCCGTGGAATGCCACCCTACACTTAGCCTCCGATAACACACCGACCTTACAAAGGTCTTCAGAGGGCGTGGGTGGGTTTATCTCTCGTAGACTCCGAAGAGTTCTTCTTTATCGCCGACCCTCATTTTCAGGTTCCCTGGCTTACATTAATAATCGCTCCTCCAGTTGCCAAGAATGGCCGTCCTGAAGATTAGGGGTACCTTATCATCAACTTCAAAATCCAATATAATAAAATCGGCGGGTATGATGAATCTCATCTACTTTGATGAGAAGGTCCTTGATTATTCCATCTCGTGCCACACGCGACTTGTCCATCAGCCGCCATATCAATCGTGTCGGTCTCGGTTAACCCAACCCCAAGGTGTTAAACAAAGATAAGGGCATTAGATTAACCGCCCCTAAATCACACAGCTCTTATCACCTCGCCTTACCAATTTGTACGGAGGGTAAAATTCCCTGTCTTGAGATTTTTAGGTATCTGCTCATTACCCCGTGGCTGCGCTCCTCAGTCAGTGCTACTATCTGAACATCCACCAATCTGACTTTATTGGCCACCACATCTCTCAAGTACTTAGCATACTTTGGCATTCCTCGCAAGACATCAAGCAAAGGCACTTATGTGAAGTTCTTTAAAAATATCAAAGAACTTTCTAAAGCATTCCTCCTCCTTGCTCTTTTTGAATCTTTTGCAGAAATGGTGGTGGTGGTCTCTGTGCTGGCTGTAATGATGATTTTGCATTTTGCTTCCCAACACTCTGATTTTTCCTCGTTAGTGGATGGTCTTTCCAATTCCGGTTGCACCTCCTTTCTCTTTTCTTTGGTGTTTTATCACCAATTGCTTGCCACTCGATCGATGGCATTGACCTATCGGGGTTAGGTTCGTGCTCACTGTACCCTCCTCGTGACGAGCATGGTGAGCAGCGTTATTTGAGCCATCTCTGCTTTCTAGATTGCGGGTGGCCAATCGCTGATTTTTCAAATCTCGATGCCATCTCGCCCGATTCTCCGCACTGGGCCTGTGTCTCCAAAGCTGCAATGTTTCCTCAATGTTGCCGCTCAACTAGCCATCATTGTGCCTGTTATGCTTCGATACCGTTGTTGCTGAGGTTGCTGGTAGCTTGCTTGATTTCCACCCGAAGACAAATTCGGGTGGCTCTGCCAACTTGTTGTAATTGTTCCCAAAATTTCCGATTGTTCCTCCGAACATTCCCAACAAAATTGGATCGATTTCGATTGGCCCCCGCATGATTCTCGCATTATGCCCATTATTGCTGCAGATTTCACACCAACTCGAGCTTGCTGAACTGCATTTACCTGACTCCGCAGTTGGTTCATACTCAGTTTATTGAATCGAGTCACATCCGATGCCGAAATGATGCTAGCTGTGCCGCCAAGGCATTTACACCATTTATCTCTATCAACCCCGTTGTCTTTCCCCGCCCTCTTGATGATTCATTGTTACTCGATTTCCTGAGCAATCCGCTCAACAAAGTGTACAAATTTCATCATACGTCTTCTTTAAGGCTTGCCCACCCGATGCGTAGCCCAGTAAAATTTTTGTGTGTGGGGTTAGACTTAAAAGGTGTATGGTCTAGCACTTCATTGGACTCGCTAATGATGGGGGCAAGCCAACAATGACTTGAATCTCTCCTGCCAAGTACAAGTTCTCCGGCCTCGCTTGAAACTTAAGATTTCACTGAAGTTTGGCGCCTTGCTCAAGGAAAGAATTCGATGAGGAGCTTTTGCCAAATAGTCCCAAGAAGTTATGGAATTCTTGGTGGTTTGATTTAACTACCTTTGCCTCTCCCAACAAATGAGAATGGGAAGAGGGTAAGTCGGACATAATCGTGGACACTGGTGGGACGAACGTGTCACTACTCTCAAGAAAGTTTGTAAGTGCTGTGGGTCCTCATGAGTCATCCCAGTGGTCTGGGCTAATAGAATGTAACAGCTGCACCATATTCTGTTTCACTCAAAGTTTCTCCAGGTTCCGGGTTTGCGGATACTAGAGGTCACATTTGTCGCTAGTGGGATAGCCACTTCGCGAACTGCTGGGCTGCCATGATATCAGGTGAAAAATTTGCTTGTCCTGCCGGTTGTTATTGTTGTAACTTTCCTGAAGTCTCTTTCTCTCTAGATCTTCCCTCCTGCATAAATGAAGTTGACATTCAAGTTCCAAAGAACGGTTCCACTAGCTCTCTATTCCTTGCTCGCCCTACAAGGACAACTCCGTCACCTACAATATATCGACTAAGATTCGCTTCAACACCTTAGATATTTAAAATCACACAAAAATAAATTTACTAAATTCCCTCCAGCCCCCAGCACCTATGCCAAAACTTGCTGCGCTCCAGCACACACGCAAGCGTACGCGGTCGTACAAGTAATACAGTGGCCTTTTTAAGAGCTTCCGATGTCGAACTCATTGTGACTGGACCAATTCATTGAATTATCGAGTTCAAATGTGAGATTAACATTCCCAAGTGTTGATTATACAAATTTTCGGTAAATTATAAATAAATTTCAGGGTGGTCACCAAATATCAAAACAATATAAGAAGCAACTAGAGCTAAGGCCGAATAATCATGCACTACTACATTTTGTAATGATTCAAGTATGATATTATCAATTGTTGTCTCACATATTTGAAAATGCGATTTTCATGGTCTTTCGATCCTCTAAAATGAAAACTAGCCCACAACTACATCACTGAGTGACAGAAAACTTAGTTCCTGGGCAATCTAACTACATGGATGTGTTTACGGGTTTATGCTCTTTTGATTAGGACTTTCATACCTCTAATCATTTGATCCAACGAAGCTTCACAACTACTTACGAGTGGTGGAGTGATACGAAGCCGGTGTCTTGCTCTCATCCCCATTTTAGCAACTAAGATAGGAAAATTAGGTATATTTTCATCCAATCGTGAATCATATCTAAATATAAGAACTTGCTCCCTACATTCTTATGTTCTTGCCTCGTGGTTACTCTTTTCAAGCTTTTAACAAGCTTAACGATTTCTTTTCATGGTGATCGCTGCCAAAAAACAAAATAATAATGAAGAATGTAAGATGTTCGGCTGTCTGGATGACTACACGCAAGTGCACGTGGTTGAACAAGTAGTAAGTGGCTCAAGTAAGCCAAGTATCGATCCTACGTGGATCGGACTACGGGCAAAATCACCAAGTGTCAATTTCATCAGAATCCTCTAAAAATGAGGACAACAGTGTGAAGAAAAGATTTTTATATTTTGTGAACTAATTTTATACTAAGCTAGAATAATTATACAAGTGAGTCTGAACTATGAATGAGAGCATGCTGAGGCTAAATGAACATGTAAAGAAATTAATTATCGACATACATGGTTTATCTTTTCTCCTGTTGCTAGTCGGAACTATGCCTATGGATTAAAACTCTCGTATTTAACCCAACTTAAGAATCATGAACCTTCCACCTACATTTCTGTGATAAGAAGAAATTCATGTTCTAGCAATACGGTTCCAGATTCCACTTGACTAATACGACTTTCAGGTATATTTCAACCCAAGGTAAATCAATTTCAATTTTCCCAAACTAAGAAAAGATAATATCCTATTAATCTTACAACTTTCCAGTTTCGTTCTTCTTCTGAGTGAAACCGACTCTTTTGGATTTACATTAACATTGGCAATATATCAATGCAGTAAGAACAAGAATTAATAGAACAACCATGAAAGAAAACATGGAAACCCCGTATAATCATCACTCATATTTCAATACAATGGTTCTAACCCTACATAGGGAATTAGCCACCATTTGTATTTCAGACATCGTTAAATGAGTGTAAATCATACAAACAATTGAAAAGAAAGAAGAAAGGGATAGAGAAAACCCTAAGAATTTTCGTCCTCTCAACTGCCTGTAACCCACGTTTGCTCCACCAAGTCTAATAATTAAAAATGAACCTAAGTGTTCTATTTATAATCGGTGAGAATTTTTCCTGAATAATAGCAACGTGTCACGGCGCATCGCGGAGCACTGCCTCTCGTGTGACACGGTGCAAATGTGAGGCTCTTCTAGAATTTAGCCGTCCAGGTAATTGTCCCAATGTGGCACGACATGCAACGCTGAGTATGCCTAGCCGTGTTACTGCAAACGCGCACTCACCGGAATGTCAAGATCCACAATGAGTTCCACCAAAGCATGGGCACGATCGTGAACCCTCTCTGGAAATTCTTGAAATTATATCTCCTGACAGAATGCATCCGCGATGGTAGCGTGTCACGGCTCCATCGCGAGCCTCTTTATTTCTTGCTTCTCTTGGCCGCCCTTGCTCGCTCCCCGAGTCCATCTCCGATTCCTCCCAACCTGTCATTTAGCTCCATAAAAAGTATGTTTTTCCTGAAACAATCATGTTGGTTAGTATAAATTCACACTTCCCTACAATTTTACATGAGAATGTACAATCATTGTTGGACAACAAGTGCAAAAACGATGCATTTGAGTATCACTTGGGCATATAAATATGCCCGCATCACCTACTTCACACTTAAAATCTTGTTCGTCCTCGAACAATAAAATAAAAGGCCTCACACTCATGCAATTGACATCCTATCATGGCTACTTTGGCTCGACAATCCGAGCTACGGTTACACCGACATTAAAATACAAATCATCAAGAGAAGATGCATGGTATAATCATTACAATGACATCAAACATATCAAGACCTCTCCTAGACATCACAAATCGACTGATATCGGCAAACTCATGCATTAGCTTACCAAGATATCCGACACGAATTTATTCTTCGTCAAACATGTGCCTCACACATAAGAGAGTTTCCCTGTTTTTAATCACATGAACTCTAATAACAGCTTCATGCCGGGTATAGACACTACACAATTTCGCTCACTCTCCAAAAGAATTCACATGCATTGTGTCATGAACCATAAGCTTGCCTCTAGTGTTTTACTCCACTAATATAAGGACGCGTGATGTAAGATCACGTAGGACTTAACGTGGTTGTAATGTAAGCTACGGAACTAGTATATCACAACAATAATAACAATTCAAGAAGTATCCTAAGCGCTTTTCCAATACATCCTATCATATTTCTGGGCATAAGTTCTTTCTTTTCCTCCCAACCTTGATGTCTTTCTTAATTAATTTTTTTCCAACTTCTTACACACCCCACACACCGTAATTAACATCAAAGATTAGTTATGCACTTTATTTTCTTTTTTTACATCTCGGCCAGCACCTTTGACTCTTCTTTCTTTTTCATCACTTTGCTTTTCCTCTCTTTATTTTCTTTTTCACCATTTTACCTCTTTTACGGGAAAATTATTTTTTCTTGAGCGCTTAAGAACTTCTAGGATTAGGCTTACGGACAATGAAAAGGAAGGGTTAAGTTTGGTTTACACTTTTTGACAAAAGAAAAATAGGCCAAAGGCTCAACGTGGGCTAACTAGGATTTGACATTCAAGGTGGGTATATAATAAAAAAAGAAAAAATGTTAGGCTAAACAAAGAAACGCCTACCATCCTTTCCCTACACTACACTTCCTTTCATTTCGTTTCGTATACACACCAGGTGTCAGAACTTCACAATAGCATGGAATAATGAGACTCAAGAGTACGCCATTGCACATGCTCAACTCTAAGGCATATTCATGTGACTTTAATCGCCCACTACAAGAATTCAAAATTAAGCCTCAATCACACTGAATCAAATTCTGTTGCCTAAGTATCTCACATATGTACAAAATTGCATGCTTTCATACGAATCACCTTTTGCATTATAAACATTATGTACAACAAGTAACAAGAATTTCGTAGCTATAGAGTAGCAACATGCATGTGGATACAACCAACAAAACCAAAAATTGAAAAAATAAAAATCTACTCCTATCGACTGCATTTCCTCTAAGCATTTGCCTCTGTCATCCATCCATCATAGGGAACTATCAATATTTATTTACTTCGGTTCAATGGGACTTTTCATGGTGAACCGAAAATAAACTCCGAGAAACCAAATGATAAAAATAATCAATCTAAAATTTTAAAAAAATATCGATAATTTCGACAAAACTATTTACACACCGCTAACAACATTCAACAGCAGACACAGCTTCACAAAGATATTTACAATACGAAACATACACATAAAAATAGGGGTCACACAATTTTTTCAAACACGACAACAAAACATGCATATACATACAAATCAAGATGAAAACCAGCACTTCTAACTACTCCTCACCCCACACTTTAAACCCGAACACTCGCCCCCTGTTCACACATTCAACAAAACACAAAAGTGGGTGGTGAAACTCCCGATCAATCAAAGTATTCCACTTCTTCATCAGGTGCTGCCCATCTCCCATGTCTGAATTCCCTGCTGTCCTCTCTCCACTCAACGTCGAATCTCGCGACGTGTCCTCATCGGGGGGGACATCATCATCCACGGGCTCTACAAAAGTTGGCCCACACGACATGTAGCCTTGAGACAAGGAAAGGGTAATCTAGGCCGAGCTGGTCAGCCCTCATCCTCCGTTGCCGGCCTTCCCCGCCTATACGCAACTGGAGCATCTGCTCCCCGAACATGCGGCTATGTGGTCATCATCCTTCGAGCATGTCGCCGGGTTAGTGTAAGAATCCGGCCCGTGAGTGGTGTCAGCCTTAGTCTTCTGGACGCTCTTTGGCACGCCTCTCCATCTCTCAAGGGGATATAGTCTAGGGCCTTCTCCACATCCAGGCCCCTTAGGAACGTGGTCGCAGATCACAAACCCGTAGCCGTGTTCTTGATGTAAACGGGGCTCTCTTCATGGCGGATAAGTGATCATCGCCCGACATTTATTCCCGCCCTTTTCATCGTGGCATACACTGTGCATACGCGATCCCGGGTGACATCTGTCATGTGCACCCCCGGGAATCAAACAGAACTATCTTCAGCGATCCCCGGCTTCCCGTTCATCCGTGAGTAGGGCAATGTCTCGATGGTAGCTCCCTCTCCTTATGCTCGGCTCCAACAAGTAAGCCTGCCGACCGGCTCTCCACACAACGTGCGCTCCGATATCCGTGTATGGTGGAGTGATATCTAGCTGCCGGAGTATGGGCTTCAGTGTTCTGCGCCCCCAAACATGGCATTTAAGTGATGAGGCTCAAGGGTGAAATCGCCCTTATTTTGATGGTGTGATCAAGGAGCGGCCGGGTTCCACTTGCATAGAACTTCCCGAATCAAGTGACAGACTCCTTGGGCTTCAAAGATGAAGCGCAGTCACAGTGTCAAATCCAGTGTACAATGTGGGGAACTCCTGCCAATGGCTCCCCTTGCAATATGCTTTTTTTCCGCCAAAGTACTTGTTCTCCTTGTGCTTTGTGTATCATTTTTTCCCTTCCTCGCTACCCACCGGGTTCCAGACGCGGGGGCGCCGGCCGCGTGGAACCGGGGCTGGTGCCGTGGGACCGGCTGCTCCTGGGCCTGAGTCTCTTACTTCCGGCGCCCGATGTAGATGTGCCCTTTTCTTTGTGTTGCCCGTTGCCATTGTTCCTCGCTAAAGAAAGCGCACGCCCCAATGTCGGGCCAATTAAAATTAGCTTCGACTAAGGTTGGTTTAGGCTCGCCACTCCCACACTTAGTCTTCAGCTCACCATTTCAGCACTACGGCAAGAAATATTTATTTCTAATTTACAAAAACAAGAAAACTAAAACAACTAAAAAAACACAAACAATATTAGTTTTGTGTATTCCACGAATTACGGTATAACCAACCGTATTTACTCGCATTTCGCACAAATAATTCCACATCACCATCGATCATTATTTCATACAGAGTACATAACAATGAAGAAGAGAAAAGAAAAAACGAAAACTATTTACCCACACAAACCTATGCAATCTACCCATTTCTTGCATACTATAATTGCACTCCCAAAACCGCTTGCTTTAGCATATTACATAGAACACGACCAACTCATCTCACCCAACATACTCAACCCACAAGAATTTACAATTCAACTAGATTTCTCCCTTTTCATGTTCAAATTCAAGCCCTAGCTATAATTTTTCAAAATTGAATAAGCTCATGTTTTTATCGGTTCATACAATCACAATGATATTACGAAATATCAATCAACAATAACTTAAATGAATTTAATCTCACTTCCACATAGGGTAACGTTTACTCACATCTCATGCTATAAATCAAAAAATTCGACCAAAATTGAGATAGAGGTGATGAACGATTTTAAATTCGATGAACGGAAGAAAACTTGATGAAATTATGTAATTTAGGTCCGTGTGGCACGTTGAGGGAGAGGGAATTTTTGGGAGGGTTGTCGCGGAGGGGATGAAAATGAGAGAAATGAGGGGAAATTGTGTTGCAAGGGATTTTCGCGCGGGGTACCCGATGACCCGGTGTGACCCGACGCCAATAACACTTTCAACGGTCACGGAGGGTAACGCTGAGCATCACCTCCGTGACACGGAGCTATCGCGCAGGCATTCTGCACTTGTAAATTTCCAGATTTGTTTTCAACGTGTCACGGAGGGTAACGCGGAGCATCACTCGTGACACGGAGCCATCGCTACAGCTCACCGCTTTGCCACTTTAAAATTTTTTTTCTTACCTCAAGCTTTTGTCCTTTGCGATCCTTTGCATTTTTTTCCTCTCGATCAACCTGAAATATATCTTACAAAAAGAAATTGGTTAGAATTCCTAGGTTTGAAGAACACAATATTTTATTTTTATATTTACACACATATATATTTTTTTCCTTTTTTTTTCTTATTTTTTTATTTTCATTTTTTCTTTCTCTCGTACAATCATAAAAAACAAAAATTTTACGGGTTGCCTCTCCTATAGCGCCCAGTTTACTATCGCTCGACGTCATTTAAGTTAATTCCGCCCCTAGGGTGATAGACATTTTCTCTCGAACCCGTCCTCACCTCCCCGCTGCTTACCCCCGTCAGCATTCCACCACCCCCTGACTAACGCCCTAAGCAACTTCGGCTTGCTCAAACACGTTGATGACCGAGAGCTCCTCGTACACGGCCGGGAGCTTGGTGGCCTTGTATTACTCAACACCTCCACCTTGTCGTGTGCTTTCTGCATCGTGAGCTGCCCTGCAGCTACGCTCATCAGCGCTTTTCCCCCGGAGCAGCCAAAAAGGGACGCCCCAAAATAAATGGGACTTTAGCTCGCTCAAAGTCCGAAGACTACAAAATCTACCGGGAAGATCAAGGAGCCGACTAGCACCAAAGACGCCTCCACAATCCTGTCTCGGTCTTGCCTCCGCATAAAATGAATTTGACGCTCAGGCTCCAACGGTTCCACTAGCTCTCTATTCCTTGCCACCCTACAAAAGGACAAACCTGTCACCTGCAATAAGTCGTACTAAGACCAAGTTTCTCAACACTTAAGGAAATTAATAAATCACACAAAAATAGAAAAATTTACTAAAAATTCGCCAGTCCCCAGCAACGGCGCCAAAACTTGTTGCGCTCCAAAGACACACAGCGCATGGTCGTACAAGTACATAAAGGGGCTTTTTAAGAGTCGGATGTCGAACCCATGTGATTGGACCAATTCATTGAATAATGAGTTCAAATGTGAGATTAACCTTCTCAAGTGTTGATTATAGAAGTTTTCAGTAAATTATAAATAAATTTCTGTGGTGTCACCAATAATTCAAACAATATAAGAAGCACCAGAGCTAAGGTCAATAATCATGCACTACTACATTTTGTAATGATTCAAGTATGATATTATCAATTGTTGTCTCACATAGTTGAAAATGCGATTTTCATGGTCTTTCGATCCTCAAACATGAAAACTAGCCTCACAACTACATCATCGAGCAGGGATGTGATAACCTAGTTCCCGGGCAATTCAATTACATGGATGTGGTTTACTGGGTTTATGCTCTTGATTAGACTTTCATACCTCTAATCATTTGATCCAACCTTAGCTTCACAACTACTTTATGAGCGGTGATGTGATAATTCTTAGCCGGTGTCTTGCTCTCATCCCGTTTCTTAGCAAATCCGCATAGGCAAATTGGTATATTTTCTATCCTAACCGCGAATCATATCTAAATATAAGATCTGCTCCCTACATTCTTATGTTCTTTCCTGCGGTTACTCTTTCAAGCTTTTACCTGCTTAATGCTTTTGTTTTCATGGTGATCACATAAAACAAATAATAATGAAGAATGTAAGATGTTCGGGTCGTCGATGACTACACGCAAGTGCACGTGGTTGAACAAGTAGTAAGTGGCTCAAGTAAGCTAAGCATCGATCCACAGGGACTGGACTACGGGGCAAAATCACCCCAAGTGTCAATTTACTGTAACTCTTAAAATGAGGACAACAGTGTGAAGAAAAGTTTTTATATTTTGTGAACTAATTTTATACTAAGCTAGAATAATATACAAGTGAGTCTCAACTGAGAATGTGAGCACGAGGCTAAATGAACATGTAAAGAAATTAATTATCGACATATGGTTTATCTTTCTCCGGTTGCTAGTCGGAACTATGCCTATGGATTAAAACTCTCGTATTTAACCCAACTTAAGAATCATGAACCTTCCGCCTATTTCTGGATAAGAAGAAATTCATGTTCTAGCCATACGAAATCGATTCCATACTTGACTAATAATGACTTTCAGGCATATTTCTATCCTGAAGGTAAATCAATTCTCAATTTTCCCAAACTAAGAACAGATCATATCCTATTAATTCACAACTTTCCGGGTGACTTGAGCCGAGTGAAACCAGACTTTTTGGATTTACATTAACATTGGCATTAATCAATGCAGCAAGACAAGAATTAATAGAACAACCATGAAAGACAAAAACATGGAAAAACCAGATAATCAACAATTACATTTCAATACAACGGTTCCTAACCTCAGCAAGAAGTGGAATTAGCCACTCATTTGTGGATTAGACATCGTTAAATGAGTGTAAATCATACAAACAATTGAAAGAAAGAAGAAAGGATAGAGAAAACCCTAAGAATTTTCGTCCTCTCAACTGCCCGTAACCCGGGTTCTTGCTCCTACCAAGTCAGAATAATTAAAAATGAACCTAAGTGTTCTATTTATACTGGTGAGAATTTTTCCCGAATAATAAGCAACGTGTCACGGAGTGCATCGCGGAGCACCGCTCCGCTACACGGTGCAAACGCTGAGGCTCGGAATTTATTCGTCCAGGCATTGTCCCTAATGTGGCACGACATGCAACGCGGAGCATGCCTAGCAAGCGGTGCAAACGCGCACCTCTACTGGAATGTCAAGATCCACAAACCACTCCCAACGCGCTACGTGGCAATTATCGCGAACCTTCTCCGGAAATTCTTGAAATTATATCTCCTACGTAATGCATCCGTGATGGCAGCGTGTCACGGCCCATCGCGGAGCCTCTTATTTCTTGCTTCTCTTTTGGCCAACCTTGCTCGCTCCCGAGTCCATCTCCGATTCCTCCCAACCTGCATCTTAGCTCTTATAAAAGTATGTTTTTCCCGAAAACAACGCTAATCATGTTGGTTAGTATAAATTCACACTTCACAATTTACATGAGAATGTACAATCATTGGATAAACAAGGCAAAATGATGCATTTGAGTATCACTTGGGCATATAAATATGCCCCAGATCATAAGACAAATAACAATTAATGACTCCAACCAAAACAAATTCATGCAATTACAATCATTTCACATGGTCTCAACCCTAGAGGAAGTGTTTTAGCCACTCATGTTCATACAATAACTCAAAAACATGTTTAGAGTAGTGTACTTACAAGAATAGTTAAAAGAGAATGTGTACTGGTGAACCCTAGGTAAGTTCTTCTTCACTTCTCCCTTCACTCCTTACGGTTTTCTAAAATATTTCATGACATTTGCTTTTGGGAGCTAAGGGTTCAATTTATAAAATAGGGAATTTGGGTAAATTTTGGGCTTTGTCGGGAATGTGGCTCAAAGTGAGTTTAATGCTTCAATTTTCCTCCATCCTTACGTAGAGTGCAACACGTAGGCTCAACGAGGCCTAAAATTGAACTTGGCCGAGGCATGGCATGATGGCTGCACGTGGCAAGCTGCCTGTGCTGCGCGATGGCCACCGTGGTGGCAGTGCTGCGTGTCGGGTGCCTTGGTTTGCTGCTTCCTTCGTATGCCCGGGGTATTGGAGTGGCACGGCGCCGGGCGCAGACGCACAACAGGGCACGGCACCTGGGCGCTGCATACGCATACAAGTGGTACGACAAGGAAGATACGCACAACGCGGGTATGCTGCTCGGTGTGCCAGCCTTGCTATGGCATGCTTCCTTGCCAACTTGTGCAATTTGCTTCCAACTCCATTCCTCCACTTACCCACTCATTCTTTAGTCCCTCAAGTGCATTTTTCATCTCGCAAAACAAGGACTAATGATGTTGGTTAGTACGCATCCAAATTTACATAAACTCACATGATAATGTAAATGTATAAATAGACACACATGACTAAATCAAGTTATAAAATAGCGCTTGGGCAAGCAATTATGCCCAAGATCACAAGCCCAACATTGTTAAAATATCAATCTCATGCTTTATCATCATAGAGCCACATCATTATTTCTTCAAACATCTTACATTAGTGAGTATCTATAGATTCACATCATGCATTATACTTCCACCACATTACGTGCTGCCTTTATATCATTCAACATGTATCATAGAGTCATTCATGATGCCATAGACCTAATTGTACTTAACATGTATACATTGATTCATATATTCTGAGTTAGGGGAAGCTATATACTTAACTATAACTTATACATTTACAACAAGATTATGGAAGAAGTATACATTTTCATTTCATAAAACCCATTTCGAGATTTACTTCAATTCATGAGAAGGATGCATTAATTTGGCCTTTACCATAAATTACCTCATACCTAATTCATTCATAAAAGTATAAGGGACATGCATATATTTACTTTCAATTATTCAAGCCTATAAACTCTAATTTCTTCTTAACATGTCTATCAATGGCACATCTAAGTTCTTAGGATAATCATTCAATCTTCACATATAAACATAGATGCAAGTAATTGATGATAATTGAGAACAATAATAAAGCCTCATTCAATGTTCAAGTCATTTTATGAAAGACATTCTATAATCTCACACATTTCTCATCATCGAACACATAATTCAAGGTAACCCAAATATCCTACATCATAGTTAATTTACAATCATAAAGGATTCTGGAATTTTGGAATTATAGACAAAATCAACCATCACACAAACCCTAGGTCATGCTTTTCTAGAATAGTTGAAATTGGGCATTTTGATAAAACATTTTGGGGCACAAGGATGGAAGATTATCCTTGTTGAAAGACCCACATACCTGGTAGAAGAATCTCGCTCGAAATCACACCTTGAAGCTTGATGAACACCTTGGTGAAATCCTTGAATCTTGAGAGGAGAAGGAGGAAGAAAAAGTTGAGAGATATCTTCAGAGAATGAGAGCTTAGACTTGAAGAAACCTTAAAAACGTCCCATTAGATATTCAAAATGACGAAGTTTAGAAGTTAAAAGCAGAGGACTTACTTAAAAATGCCTCTGGAAAAATGCAGGCAAATCACTCTGCCAGACCCCCATGAGGCACCCCATGAGTTGTGGGGGTAAGGTAAAGACTCGTGGGGACCGAGTCAGCGGAGTACACTGCCTATTTTCTCAAAATTTCCCCAAAGACAAACCCATCGGCCACTTCACAAGTCGTGGTCTACCCATCACGACTCGTGGCCTGCTATCCGTCACTCCACTGCTTGAGACCTTATCCAGGAACACTAGCCTCCACCTAATGACCAACCTAACGAGTCGTTTCTGGGCAAGACAACTCATCACGTCGTCCGCTACCACGACTCTGACCAGACTCTCGTGAATCGCCTTCCCTACGAGTCCGACCACGACTAGTGGGGCCTCACCTGGTCGTCGCCCGACTCATTCTACACCAAACTTCCATTTTCTATTTGAATTCTCTCCTTACGCCTGAAATCTGATCTTAGAAGCATTCGGGTGTTGCAATATCTCCCTTGGGAACAATCATCCTCGAATCTTGGCTAAACATACCGAAAGGAACAGCATAAAATCAAATCCCACAATCAATCAATCACAGCTAAAACTAATGGAGCATTAGGCTTCGGGCCGATCTTACACATCCGGTGTCATGAATCGAGTTCAAACCCTAGCTGCACACGACAAGGAACCCCCTGAAAGGCTCAAGTCGACCCATGGCATACTCATAGCATCTCATTTGACAATATAAACAACAAACAACATGATTAAGCGGAAACTAACTATAAGAGTCAAATAAGAACCAAAAATACAATCTCATGGCAACATTCTTTGATACAACGGTGAGTCTATCTAGACTAGTTCAAAAGCCTTCTAATTAACCGATGAGTTGTTGGGACAAGCCTCAAACTAACTCCTAAAATCTAAAACCGAAACATAAAGAAAGCATAAACATAAATCACGTCCCTGAGATAAAGACTCACCACTGGTGGATGAGAGGAAGGAAGTGACCTAACCACCAGCTGAGTCTGGAGACCTGGAATCTATATCATGAAACGGCAGCACAAAAGGCGCGGGGTCAACATTTCTGAAATGTACTTCAAGTGGGCGGGATAACATAAATATACAAATATACAATAAGGAATTAAACCAAGTACATCAACATAACTGACAATATGGCATTATCCTCTTATGATTCACATAAACATATGTAAGGGTTAATGAAATCTTTCTTTAGATCTCTACTTATGATACATCATCAACATACATGCATGGGTGGTTTGAAAGTTCTTCAACGTTTAATAAGAGTTGAATCTGAAACTAGCATCACATATTGTACTGGATCACTGCTGACAACTGAGTTTGATTCTCATCATATTAAATATGTTATAAATTGAAATCTGAATGATATGGAACTGAATCATACTGATAACATAACTAAGGGAGTTATTCTCGACTAGGAGAAACTCAACTGAAACTAGGGAGTCACTACTACTATGGAGGATCCCAATTGAACTAGGGAGTCACTGCTATGGAGGATCTCGACTGAACAAGGGAGTCACCGCTATGGAGGATCCCGACCGAACTAGGGAGTCACTTCTTGCTATGGAGGATCCCGACCGAGCTAGGGAGTCACTTTCTACTATGGAGGAATCCTAACTGAACTAGGGAGTCACTTACTATGAAGGATCCTGATTGAACTAGGGAGTCACTCTCTATGATAGAGGATCCCGACTGAACTAGGGAGTCACTGCTATGGAGGATCTCGATCAACTAAGGGAGGCATTCTCGGCTATGGAGAGTCCCTGGCTGACTAGAACAAGAGGAGTACTCAATCTAACATCATATATCTGGTCTATGCTACTACAGCTAGCCAGAAACATGAACATACACTGCTTTCATCATACAACATTCATTTCTGAAGGATCGGGGTTACTTTCTACTAACAACGAGCCCAAAGGTTTGAAGGATCATTCTCAAGCTTTATCATCATAATTCATATCATCATAGAGCCACATCAATATTTTCTTCAAACATCTTACATTTAGAGAGTATATATATACACACATTAAGCACTACACTTTCACCACATTAAGTCTGCTTCATTTCATTCAACATGTATCATGAGTTGTTCATGATTCCATAGATTTGATTCTTACCTTTACATTCATACATTGATTCATACATTTTTAGATTTACGGGAAACCATATACTTAACTTATAGCTTGTACACATTCAACTAGATCATGGAAGAAGCATACATCTTCATTTCAAAAGACCTATTTTAAGATTTACTCCTATGCATGAGAAGGATTCATTAATTAGACCATTACCATAACTTTGGCCTTATAACCAATCACTCCATCAAAAGCATAAGAAACATGCATATTTCACTCTCAATTATTCAAGCCCATGAACTCTAATATCTTCTCAACATGTCTAATATTGGTGCATTTAAGTTCTTAGGTTAATCATATGATCTTCGCTATTTAAACATGGGTGAAAGAAATTATAATAACTAAGTGAATAATAATAAAGCCTCATTCAAAGTTCAAGCCATATATGAAGAACATACTATAACCCCAAATTTTTCATCATCCAACACACAATTAAAGGTAGCCCGCTTATTTCACATCGTAATCAACTTATAACCATATTAGGTCTTGGAATTTAGAGAATAGAGTAAATTCACCATCAATTCAAAACCCTAAGTCATGCTCTTCTAGGATAATTGAAATTAGGAATTTTGATAAAAATATTTTGGGGGCACAAGGATGGAAGATTATCCTTGAAAGACTTCGCATACCGCTTCGAAGAATTCTCTTCTTGCACTTGACCTGAAGGCTTTTGAAAATCTTGAAATCCCTTGAGCCTTGGGGGAGAGAGGAAGAAGGTTTGGGGAAGTTGTTTCATGAGGAATGAGGGTTTAGGATAGATATCCCCTTTAAAATGTCCCATACTAAGCTCAAAACAACAAGGTTTACAAGTTAAAAGTATAGGAGTTTACAGAAATGCCCCTGGAACAATGTAGGGAAAAGTCACCCTGCCAGTCACCACGAGAGACTCCATGGGTCGGGGACGGGCGAGAGTCGTGGGGATGACTCGTGGAGTACAATCGGATGCACTCCCTTCTTTCAACTCTTCTCTCTCCCCACGCATCACTTGACTAGTCGTCATGTGAGCGATGATTCGTCCCCTACCCGTCATCACCACTGCCTCGATACCCATCCTTGACTTCCACCCTTCACCCGATGACCATCAATGAATATTGCTTCAGCGTGACGCACTTCTAAGTCATCCGTGTCACCGTAGATTTTCCTTCCTCACAAGCCACGGGTCAGTATTCACGACCCGTCGTCACCTAACGAGTCATTCGACCATTCTGGAGGCAAGTTTCTACTGGTTTTTTAGCTGAGCAACATCTAACCCGCATCTCGGGACTTTCGAGGTGTTACATACGGACTGAATATATAACTTGATCATGCATGCTATAGAACAAAAGATACCAAAGGACATGAAAATAACATGGAACTAGATAGAGCACTGTGAAGGATCCTTTCCCTCGTGCTAGCACCGAACTGCTACAGACCGAGCCTTCACTCAAGTCACTTCGATACAGGTTAGAATTATAATATCTAGTTCGACTTCAACTGAGGTCTCAAGAGCATGAATCATTCATGGCATCTATAACCGGGAAAGCACAAATGAGATAACCTAAGTATGCTGAGTTGCCGGGCATATTCTAAAGACGGAGTTCGAGTTGATCATACTGGGAAACATGAATTAACACATATGGCTGATTTGTAACACGTAAATAGGACTAAAGGATTCGTAAAGTAATATCGTCATCACTATCTGAAGGGATTATCTAGAACTTCTGGGAGTCTGCACCTAGGGATGGACATAAATTAACTTCAACCGAACTACTAGAAAAATTATCTAAACCTAAAGGGATTGACATACTATGACTCGCTAGGTTAGGACTTCCTACTATCATAATCATGGTCCGACTAATCTCATATATTTACTATCTCCCCTTAGCTTAATGCCATCATTCTATGCTCTTGGAATATTTCTCAAGGTTGGGACTAATTACTTCAACCTCGTAGCTCCCCCCTTTCACCTCTAACCATCACAGCCAGTCTCACATTATCAGCTATTCACATCACATATCACCAACCTTTTTCTCAAAAACAACCATAAGCTCCTCATTTAATAATCGTCTAGGGATAGCAACATACAAAGAGTTATGCAAGATTTAGAACATACCGTGGCCACCACTGCACTTGCCCTTATCCCGTGTGCTATTACGACACATAGGAGTGGTTTTGACGATGTTCACCACCACACAGGGTTAGATGATAAACTTCTCTGAAATGGGCGGGCTATCGGAGCTACTAAAGAGATGGATGAGGACGCCCTAGCCTTCACTTTGTCGCTGCCAAGACCTGTGCTGGTGGCCCGACCGCACTAGAAACAACCATTCGATCCAAATGCATACATTTTCCCAAGGTGCTTCCCACAAACCTGGTACACACGATACATGCTCCTACTGTGGTTTTGCCACACCTATCATTTCCAGCCTGTTGGGGCCACATCGATCAGAAAATATGGTGTCACCGCTAATTTTTGCAAAGAACATTCTTAATTTCCTCATATGTCAGAATACTAAAATGAAAGTTCATATTTGTAAATATAGAAGTCCTTCACTTGATCATGAGTCTGACACTCCATTCACAACCTACTTACTTGGGCTTTCCGTATACTATCTCGTGGCATATAAGTGGATAATTCAGGTAAAATTCCAACACGTACTCTTTGAACTGTCATGTCATTCTGTTTCAGGTTGATGAACTCTACTGCCTTAGCCTCTCTCAACTCTCTAGGGAAAAGCCTGCATGTGAACGCAAATTTTTAAATTCATCCCAACCTAGGGGGCCTACTCCAATCCTCGATTGTCCACTGACAAAACCATATATAAGCAACTTCTTCAGCCAGGAGGCACTCTCTGTTCCCATCACTCCCAAGATCTGGGTGATGTTTTGAATCTCTTCCAAGAACTCATACGGGTCCTCTTCTACCTTTTTTAACTCCCAAGAACTTTGGTGGGTTTGGAGAAAATCACCCTTGTCACAGCTACATTCCCATTCTGCGGAATACGGGCCATTACTTACTGATTAACGGTTGTACTGCCTGTGCCAACATATTAAGTGAGTTGCCTGAACTTCTTGGGTAAATATGGCCATCCACGGCTCAAGCCGAGGGCCGGGTGGTACTGGCCGTGGTCATTACCATTCTCCTTTCCATTTCTCGTCTAGGAGGCATTATCTGTGAGCGCGTAAAGAGCGAGTCAGGGAAGGAACTGTTTAGAGCTTTATACTCTACGCACGATGAGAATCATGAAGAAAAGGGAACATTCCTAAATATCTAGAAGCCTCCTCGTCATAAGTGTGGCGCGTCGCACTCCACATGAAGAAGACTCTACTTGGGCATCTTTCAGACAATTCAGGACACTCTAAACCTTGGCTCTAATACTAAGTTTGTCACGACTTGAGTTTACACTTTAGCCGTAACATGGGACAAGAAACTCCCGAAAGGCTCCAAGTCAACCCATGGCATTAACACAAGATAACACTTAACAATAGAAATGACTAACAATATGAATAAGGGAAGCTAATAGAAAGAGTCTAATAGAAACCACAAGAACAATTATAACCACACTTCTTGGATAAGAAACAATAATCGTTCGACAAGTCTCAAAGCTCTCTCTACTAAATCGACGAAGTTCGGGACAAGCTCCCGCCTAACTCCTGTAATCTGAAAATCAAACATAAAGAAAATGTAAACATGAATCTATTTCTCGGGAGATGAGGACTCACTACTAGCAGTTGAGAGGAAGAAGCGTATCTAACCACGAGGTCGAGTCTGAGAATCAATCTATCATGAAACAATATAGCACATAAAGGTACGTGTCGGGCACTTGGAATGCACCGGCATGCGGGATAAATATGAATAATTAAATATACAAATATACAATGAGGAAATAACCAAGTACATCAACATAAATTCACCAATATGCCATTATCCTCTTTATGATTCACATACACGTATATATATGAAACTTTTCCTTAGATCTCACTCTATGATACATCATCGAACACATGCATAAGGGTCAAGTTCTGAACGTTTAATAAGAGTTGAATCTGAAACTAGCATCACATATTGTACTGGATCACTGCTGACAATTGAGTTTGATTCTCATCATATTAAATATGTTATTATCTGAAATCTGAATGATATGGAACTGAATTATACTGATAACATAACTAAGGGAGTCATTCTCTACTAGGGAGAAACCCAACTGAAACTAGGGAGTCACTCTCTGCTATGGAGGATCCCGATTGAACTAGGGAGTCACTCTCTGCTATGGAGGATCTCGACTGAACTAGGGAGTCACTCTCTTCTATGGAGGATCCCGACTGAACTAGGGAGTCACTCTTTACTATGAAGGATCCCGATTGAACTAGGGAGTCACTCTCTGCTATGAAGGATACCAACTGAACTAGGGAGTCACTCTCTGTTATGGAGGATCCTGACTGAACCAAGGGAAACATTCTCGGCTATGGAGAGTCCCTGGCTGACTAGAACATGAGGAGTACTAATCTAACATCATCTATCTGGTCTATGCTACTACATCTAGCCAGAAACATGAACATACACTGCTTTCATCATATTACATTCATTTCGGAAGGATCGGGGCTACTTTCTACAAACAAAAAGCCCAACATTCTGATAATATCAATCTCATGCTTTATCATCATAAATCATATCATCATAAAGTCGTATCAGTATTTTCTTCAAACATCTTACATTTAGAGAGTATATATATACACACATTAAGCACTACACTTTCACCACATTAAGTTTCCGCTTCATTTCATTCAAAATGTATCATAGAGTTCTTCATGATTCCATAGATTTGATTCATACCTTAACATTCATACATTGATTCATACATTTTTAGATATACAGGAAATCATATACTTAACTTATAACTTGTACACATTCAACGGATCATGGAAGAAACATACATCTTAATTTCATAAGACCCATTTTATGATTTACTCCTATGCATGAGAAGGATGCATTAATTAGACCCTTACCATAACTTTACCTTATATCCAATCAATTCCATCAAAAGCATAAGAAACATGCATATTTCACTCTCAATTATTCAAGCCCATGAACTCTAATATCTTCTCAACATGTCTATCAATGGTGCATTTAAGTTCTTAGGGTTAATCATATGATCTTCGCTTATTTAAACATGGGTGAAATAAATTACAATAACTAAGTGAATAATAATAAAGCCTCATACAAAGTTCAATCCATTTATGAAGAACATACTATAACCCCATATTTTTCATCACCCAACACACAATTAAAGGTAACCCACTTATTTCACATTGTAATCAACTCATAACCATATTAGGTCTTGGAATTTAGAGAATAATAGAGGAATTCACCATCAATTCAAAAACCCTAAGTCATGCTCTTCTAGGATAATTGAAATTGGGATTTTTGATAAAAACATTTTGGGGCACAAGGATGGAAGATTATCCTTGTTGAAAGACCCGCATACCTGCTTCGAAGAATTCCCAGCTTTCACTTGACCTTGAAGCCTTTGGAAAAATCCCTTGAAATCCCTTGAGCCTTGGGAAAGAGAGGAAGAAGGTTTGGGGAAGTTGTTTCATTAGGAATGAGGGTTTAGGCTAGATATCCCCTTTAAAACGTCCCATACTAAGCTAAAAACAACAAGGTTTACAAGTTAAAAGCATAGGAGTTTACAGAAATGCCCCTGGAACAATGCAGGAAAAATTCACCCTTCCAGTCCCCACGAGAGATTCCATGGGTCGTGGGGACGGGCGACGAGTCGTGGGGATGAATCGTGGAGTACACTGGATGCACCCCCTCTTTCAACTCTTCTCTCCCAATGAATCACTTGAAGAGTTATCATGTGAGCAACGACTCATCCCCCTTACCCGTCATCACCACTGCCTCGAGACCCATCCTTGACTTCGACCCTTCACCCGACGACCGAATCAATGAGTCGTTGCTTGGAAGGATGACTCCTTAAGTCATCCGTGGTCACTGAGCTTTTCTCCCCTTCCTCACAGCTTCTCACGAGTCAGACCATGACCCGTCAGGTCACCTAACGAGTCATTCTCTGACTTATTCTGAGGCAAGTTTCTGCTGGTTTTTTTGTTGAGCAACATCTAACTCCGAGGTCTAATCTCAAGGACTTTCAGGGTGTTACATCTTGACTGAATATCTAACTTGATCACGCATGATATAGCACAAAAGAGACCAAAGGACATGAAAATAACATGGAACTAGATAGAACACTGAGAAGGATTCTTCCGCTCAGGCTGGCTTTGAACTACTACAGACTGAGCCTTCACTCTCAAGTCACTTTCTGAGATGGGGTTAGAATTCATAATATCTAGTATGACTTCAACTGGAAGGTCTCATGAGCATGAATCATCCATGACATCTAAATTGAGCACATACATGAGATAACCTGAGTATGTTGAGGTGCTAGGCATATTCTAAAGACTGAGTTCGAGCTGATCATACTGGAAAACATGAATTAACACGTATGGCTGATTTGTAACACGTAAATAGTCCTAAAGGATTCGTAAAGTAAGATCGTCATCACTGTCTGAAGGGATTATCTAGAACTTCTGGGAGTCCGCACCTAGGGATGGACATAACTTAGCTTCAACCAAACTACTAGAGAAATTATCTGAACCTGAAGGGATTGACATACTATGACTGCTAGGGTTAGGACTTCCCTACTATCATAATCAAGGTCTGACTAATCTCACATGTTTACCATCTCCCCCTTAGTCTTAAATACATCATTCTAAGGATCTTGAATATTTCTCAAGGTTGGGACTAATTCACTAACTCGTAGCTCCCCCTTTCACCTCTAACTATCACAGTCAATCTCACATTATCAACTATTCACATCACATATCAACAACCCCTTCTCAAAAACAACCATAAGCTCCTCATTTAATATTGGGGTTCTGGGGCTAGCAACATATAAAGAGTTATGCAAGATTTAGAACATACTTGTGGTCACTATTGGTGACATACCCTTATCCCGGTGTGCTATTGTCATGCCCCGCCTTGGGGGGTATGACTGGCTCCTGGTGCCCTAGTAGGACTTGGACTGCTAACTGGTGAGCCTAAGCACATCTGGTGCCTGGCTAGCTCTATCTCAGATTTTTGGAAACAATGGGCTATATAACGGCTGTAAATACAGCCT